>VUJU01005543.1:0-13400 GCA_009835225.1 Aphis craccivora
ATGGTTGGACGCAAAAATTAAATTATTGAAGAAAATGAGGGGTGTTCCTTTACATCATTTGCAGTCCCATCTTGATCACTATTGCTGGCGACTTTACCGTCAAGACAAGCCGGATCTTTTTATCGCCATGCCTAGAAGACATCGTGAATAACATGAATGAAAAATAAAATAACTAATTTTTATACACCTATTTATATTTTGTATTACTTTTTTAATTATTTAACTAATTTATATATATTTATATTCTATAATACTTTTATTATGACTTTTTTGAAAAATAATTTTTACATATTTATATTCTATAATACTTTTATTATGACGTTTTTGAAAAATAATTTTTACATATTTATATAATTTTTTATATTTATATGACGTTTTTTTAAATTATGAAAATAAAATAATAACTAATAAAAAAATGACCTGTAGAGCGCATACCGAACCAGAAACTTGATTGTAGAGCGCATACCGAACCAGAAACTTGATTGTAGAGCGCATACCGAACCAGCACCAACTCTTTTATATTTTTTTATTACTTTTTTTTTATACCTAATAATATTTCAACACCAAGCTAACTTCAGCTGGATTTCTACACTCAAATGTGTTTAATATTGACACGTTTTGTTGTTAATTCAACACAAGATTTCTATGTGTGATAATTAACAATACAATCTATATTTTACACAATAATATTAAACCCTGTCAATAAATTTCACTTTTATTTATTTATATTAATTATTATTATGTTACCACAAACGTGAATATTTTGTATTTTTAATATTTTGTTCCTATATTCTGTTAAATAATTATATGATAAAATTATTTAAAAAATATTATTATTTATTATTAAAAATATATTATAATATTACAATCATATTATTATGATTGTAAATCCATAATATAATTAAAAATCAACCACAGTTTATAAAATATTTCATAATTTATGATTACAATGATAGCACTTTTATTTTCTTGGGCTTTTTTTCTGAGGTGTGTTTTTTAGTTAGTGTTTTTTTTTTTCTGTGGCCATTTTTTCCGCGATTTACTGTTATTATATCATTATTCGTTATTTTTTTATATTAGCATTGTTATTCAGTTATATATATTTATGAATTGTTATTTGCCGGATCTCTAAGTCAATGTGTCACCATTTTAGTATGTATAAATTTATTTGTATTAATTATTATTAAATTAGATTGTCAACTAGGCAATCCATTTTTTATTATTCTCATTTTATTTAGTTAGATTATTAAACATCATACAGTGCACTTATTTAGTAATTTGTATACAGCGACAAGGTTTGTCAACTATTATTGTGGTCACCTTATGCGCAAACACTAACGGTGCTAAACGTGATCTGCTTAAAGCTTAAATAAAATTATTATAAAATTATATTAAATCTGAGCGTAAATTTGTCATGTTACGCACCTGTAAGACTGTGAGAGATTTGGCAACATTGCACGTGTTGCGTGTATGTGTGCGTTCGTGGGCGCGAGTGTGTGGGTTTGCGCGCGCTCGCGTTAGGTTAGGTTTTTATTATAATATTGTCGCCAGAGACATCAACCGACTAGTATACCGTCGTCGATCCAGAACCCGTACCATTTCGTCCGATAAATTGTGTTTTTTTTTTTTCATCGTTGTCGCCGCGCGGTTTTCGTCGTCTGTACGTTGTAGTGTGTTCCCGGGCCCGTCTCCGTAACGAGCGACCGCGCGCTGTAACATTGCCGTTTGTCGTCGGCGCCGCGTCACCGATATCCGTGCACCGAACGTTCTCGCGCGCGGACATGCCGACGCCGTAGTCGCCGGTTCACCACACCGTCTCGTTGGCCCCTCCAGTACACGACGACCGTCGCGCACGTTTTACAAGCGAGATTCCGGAGTCTGCCGGTCCGGTGTCTGTGTGCTGTGAAGATCGCAGGACCGGTCCATGGGACATAATACAGTGACCACGCGTTCATTCGTCTAGTGCCGAGTTTCCACCACATCGTTCATAGCTGGTCCACGTGAGTGTTAACGTTCATCTGGTGTCATAGAGCACTATGTCACGTTAGTATTTTGGCAGGTAGGGGTGCTGTACCAGTATTGCGTTGAATACGTTCTAACCGTTGTTTGTTTGCTAACCGCCTTGGGCTCGTTCCAAATCATTGTTTTTTGAAATTAACGTCTACCAATGTCAGTAGATAATATAACAATATATGCCTCCAAAAAACAAAAACATAACGGCCATAGTTCTGTGTGTTGATTTCAATTTCCCATTAAAACAAATTACCACTGTCATTAGTCATGCTTACCAGTTACCACCCACTCATTCCTAATAGCATACCAATTTTTATGAAAGTAATCCATAAAGTAAATTACTAACCTGTGATAGTGTAAATGATTTAAGAGTACCTATCATACAATTGTTGATACTCTTTCCGTTATAAGAATAGCATAATTGTTCAAATAAAACCTTTGATTGGTCCCTTTCTTGAGGTTTAATGCTCAATTTATATCATTAAACCAATGTTCAATTAATTGCAGGCGATTTCTCGGTGGAAATAATGCAGTGCATGAAATAAACATATTAAACGCTTTGCGTCTAGAGAAATGTCTGTCTGTCATGAACACATTGTTAGTGCTAGCAGGTTTATTTTTTTAAATGTTTGAAAGACTCATTTCAATGTTCCATGGAGTTCATAAACTAATAACCCCACTGAAGTGATTTCACTTAATCAGTTTCTATCTTCTACCAAAAGAACAAAAACTGGTATTCTATCATCTATTATTAATTTATACGCAACATCATCAAACACAATCTAGAGGAATTTTTTTATAAAAATTAACATATATTTATTAATACCTAATATAATAGTTACTTATATATTTTACTTCTGGAAAGGCTACAAATACAATTTTCATTTTTTCATCTTGTATATTTTTATATGCCCTGTAAATGTTGTTTAATGTCAGTTAATATTTCTATATTACATTTGAATTTAACTCTGAGGTCTTCAACAATTTGTTCAAATTTTTTTTCTATTATTTGTTTTCCTTACAAAAATAAACAATTAATTACAATCTGACAATTTTTATTTATTTAAGTAGGTAGACATAATATAAATACATTTGGTTCAGATGTTAGATAGATTTTTTAGAATTGTAATTTTTCCTGTTCTGTTAGATAGGTACTAATCTTGAATTAATTTTTTGTTTGCCTGTATGTTCATCTAAATCATGTCAAATCTAAATATAGTTCTAGAATGGTTAAACTTGGTAGAGCACATACTGCAGTCGCAATGCTGCTGGTAAAACTTGTATAACAAAATAAAAACCCTTTGGTTATTATTATGTTTGGTAAATATTTTAATAAGCTATTCAGGATGATTAATCATATTTAATTTAAACAGTTATTATCTTTGTATAGTTTAAAAATGTTAACAAATTATAATTACTTAAGAATAATTTAGTAGTTTTTAAGAATAAAACTGACAAATATATATAAAAAAAAAGATATTAAATATATTTTGAAAAATTGAGTTGTTTATTGTTAAATGATGTACCTAGTAAAGTTTAATATTTTCAGGATCTACAGTAATAAATGAATAGTAGAAGTGGAGGGCCATCAGATTTAATTGATGGTTGTGGTAGAGTACAACCATTAATGAACAATGTTTTAGTCCCAAATGCTGTTGGCAAAAAACAATCAAATACAACTAGTGGAAATATGGATACCAAACAACAAAGTCAGATTTTTGTATTTTCTACGAGTTTAGCAAATAAATCAGCTGAATCTGTGTTAGCTGGCCAATGTCCTAATATTATAGCTTATCATTGTACTCAACCGCAAACAAAAAAATTCCTAGAGGTATGGTGAAATATTTTTAAATTTTACACTAAAAATGCATAATTATACAAAAATAAAATATATTACAATATATTATAATTTGTAATACATTTTTAATTTTAGCATAAACACCCATTAAAAGTAAACCAGTTTACATTGAACTATAACTAATATTTATTTTTATGATAGATTCTTTATTTATAAAAAAATATTTCACAAGTATAAGCAAAGTTTTGCAGTTTATTTACTTACACTATTAAAAACAAAAATGATTTTTTTTCTATAAGAAAATTATAAGGATGAGGATTTGAAATACTTGTGTATTAATACATGGTCAATTTGATTAATTTAATGTTAGAACTGACTGTTTTCTTTCAGTTCAATGTTTAGGTATTTAATACTTTTCATTTTTATATTTTTTTTTTTATAATTATATAATCAAATAAATAAATATCAATAAAAAATCATAAATTTGAACAATCTATAAACAATATGTCATAAATTTTATCTGTATTATAAACATATTTCAAACGTTTAAACATAGTATAAATCTGGACTCTTTACTGATGTAATGGTAATCAATTAATAAGAGTTAAAGTGTTAAATTTAGTGACATTAATCTCTTTCTATCATTTTACTTTTAATTGATATTTTCAATATTTTGATTGAACTAAAACAATTTTAATCAAGTCATTTACAAATTGATTTGAATCAATCTTGTTCAATATCATGTAAATAAATTAAAACATGTGTAGCATCGTACACGTGGTAGAAGTGAAACTTTTACAAACTAGTGTGTGTATGTGTGAGAGAGAGAGAGAGAGAGAGAGAGAGGGATAATTTCAAAAGAAATAATATAATAATACAAAATTTGTGTAAAATAATAATAATTATAATAATTAGCTGTAATAATAAAGTGATAAATTTGTTAACAAATAAATCGGGTTGTTATAGCAACTATTTATAAACAAACATTTTTTTATCTTTTTTCTTACTCATGTAACGAAATCTCAAAATGTTACATTTTTCCCAATTCACTTTCCATTCTCGTCAAATGTCAGAACGCCGCTAAAGAAGTTTCACTTCAAAAATCTTTTTGTATTAATATTGGTAAATTAAGTAGTTTATAAACTGATAAAATGTATCATAAATAAAATTATAAATCAAGAAATTTTTAATTCAGTATTTACTTAATAATATTAAATTTAGGTAACTTTGTCAAGACCAAATCTTATATGTTTTAAAATGTTCTTGTAACATAAATACATAATAAATATTGTAAAAAGCCATTAAGTATGTGTAATAAAAATAACAAAGTAGATAAAAAATATTTTATATAATACGACCATGGAAGGTTAAATGATCTCTTGTTTTATAGGTTTATCATGAACTTGGATATTTTATAACTAATAAATCATAATGTAATAATTAAAAAAACACTGAGTAATTTTATATCTAACCCATGTTAGGGCAGATGTTATTGTTGAATAGTAAATAATATATGGTTATACCTACTCCACTTTTTTGTATTTACATATTATATTATTATATGTTTTTTAAGGCCAATAAACTTCACCATAAAGGTTCTCTTGGAATGGATGGGCCTGCTCACTACCATGGTATGTCTGACATTATGACAATGAGTGGCCCTAATAAATGTCAACCATCTAAAATGGATCTTATATCATCATTTGGTAGATCCCCAAAGGCAGTATCTTCAGGCCCAGGTGATTCACCAGATGGCCAAAATTCTCAAGCTTCAATGATGCCAACTTTAGACTTTGATGATCCTATAGTTAGTAGAAACTTATCTCAAGGAGCAACATTACACAATTCATTAACTGGTGAGTAATTCATTGGAAACTTCACACACACCATATCTATACAACAATTTCACAATTTCAATGTCAGTTATTGTGTTATTAATAATTATACTTATAATACTAAGTACAATAAAAGTTGTAGAAGCATAACCAAAATATTAAGTTATAAAAAAATACATAGGATGTTTTATTTATTTAAAATGTGGAAAAAATACTACAAATGAGCTTTACCTTTAAGTAATAAAATTATTTTTTAGCTTTCCTTGTTACAACTCAATATATTTTTAATTGAATCATTTTTCTTTTAATTACGTTGTTACTAATAACTTATCAAGTACCCTTTCACAATTATTTTTAAACACACATATTTTATATTTTTGTTTTGCTAGGTGTTCAAGTACCTGATAAAAATTTGACTCCACAACAAAGACAACATCGTGAAGAACAACAAGCAACTTTACGAAAACTTCAACAAGTATTATTTCCTGAAAACTCAAATAATGTTGGAGGACCTTCTCAACAGCAACCTCCTGTTACTTTGTCATCCTATTCTGTTGGAGGTCCATTAGATAATTGCAGTGGAAGTGGTGGTAGAGACGACTTAAAGCCATCTATTGAAGATGATTTGGATGTAGATGTTGTAACAGCTACAGGAGTAACTAGGTCTGCAGGTGATCTCTTGTTGCCACCTAAAACACCAACATCAAGTTCATTTGATAGGCCAAAATCAATTTATGACAATGAAGATGGGAAAAAGAAAGATGGGAGGCGTTGTGGTCCACCACCTTCTTACCATCAAACCATAGCTCGATCTACTAGCATTCCTATTGTTTCTGTATCAATTTGTAGCGCCAATTCACCATTAGCTGGCAATAATACTGTAGTAACAAATAGCACTTTATCGTTGCCATCTCGCATATGTTCAGCACTCAACTCTCCAGCTGGTGGTCGACCATCACAAAGTATGAGCGGTGCTATTGTACGATCTCTTAGTAGCAATGGATCAAGACAAGAATCCAGTAATTCAAGTACACCAGTTCATAGAAGGTAAAAAGGAGGATGTAAAAACGTTGATACATACAATGGTAACAAATATTCCAAAATTTTCAATTGAAATTAAAATGTTAATAATATTATATAATTATTTTAATAATACAATGTGTGTGAAACACTACATAATACATACCAAATAATGAATAAAAAAAATCAATTAAATAATTAGTTGGAATAAATAATAAGAACAATAATTAATGTCCATGTTAGCAGAATTTGTAATACTTGAACAAATTATATTGTTATAAAGATTTGATAGCTTATGAAGGATACATAGTTGAAGTAGTCAGTGTTGTAGCCAGGATTTATTTTCGGTTGACGGGGATTAATTTTTTATGGCCAATAAGGACAACAAATTATGTTTACACGGTATTGCTGACAATTTAATTCATATAATTGTATATATTACTATCAAATCAAGATCATACAATTAATACAAAAAAAAACATAACAAAGTGAAAAAATAGATTACATTATTAAAACATAAAGCGTCTTCCTTTTTTTGAGGTGAACATATTAATTATTGTTTAAGGGTCAATAATTATTTCCTGCTTTCCCGGTGAATATTTCTAAGTGCTAGATCATTTAGTTTTGTCTCACTTGTTGAGTTTCTAAATAAGTATTTATTCTTGTTAAACCTCTCTTAAACCAGTATGAGATTATTTTTGAATGGTAAGTTCTTAACCATCAAATGTGTTGAGAAGAAGGAACAAGCATTAAATTAGGTTCATCTTCTTTTAGTTAGCTGTTTATTGCTATGACAAATAATCCATCTAAAAAAATAATAACAAATTAATAGTTACAAAAAAAAATGTTATTTAATTTATGTAAATAACAGGAGATTGTAGACCACCACCACTAGGTTGACCCGGAGTAGCAATGTTAGATGAGGGTTAGATTATTGGATGCCAGTCCTTTTTGTTGTTTCATAGATAAACAAGGCAGCATAATATATACTTTTTAAATATTGAAATTATTAAATCTACTTTAAAATTTATTTCTATTAATAGGATTTGAATTTTGAGTCAAAGAAATTTAATTGTAATATCAGAGCTTTATTTTGTTAGTTATTAATTATTATAATAACTTCATTTTGTATATATTTACACTACCTTTAATAATCATTAACATATACAGATGATTTTGTAATATTTATAAATTTGAAGTAAATTATTAACGGATTAATCTAATAAAGCTAATTGTTGTTTTATGACGTGATTAGTGATTATTATTGATTTAAACAAATTATATAATTGTAGTAAATCATTTTAACATAATTATATTTTGATTGTTTTAGAGTCTCTTCATCTCAAAAAAATATGGACATGATAATGACAGATTCACGTATGAAGTCTTATAATAATATCGTTTGTCCTGGTGATAAGTCTTTAAAACCTTCTGCAGACGCAGCAGCTGCTGTTGCAACTGATCTTCAAACATCACAGCATAAATCAATGAACAATTCTGATCCAATATCTTCTTTGGCTCAAATGAACCAACAATTAGCTAAAAATGTGACAAGTGGAGGTAAAAATTCTCACTTTTATTTTTTTTAATATCACTACACGAGAGCCAAACTTTTTTCACATTGCTAGATCTTAATATTTAACAAATAATTAAAAATATTAATAATATGTATTATTATGTAATTGATTTAAAAGTTCATTTTACTAATTACAATATTTTTGTAAATAACGTTGAAATACTGTTATTTTGTGATAAAAGCTATTAACTGGTTTTCTTGTAACTTAATTATATTTCACAAGTGTTGGTGTAGGTGGAATGTCTACTGTATTTAGTCGACAATTACTTTTACTGACTTATTTGATATCTTCAATACTTGGTGATTTGTCCAATTAGGCGTTAATTGTTAGGTAATTGTTTTGATAGATTTTCCAGCAATACTGTATATTCAATTAATTTTGTTTTGTAGGTTATATGTAGGCCTTTAATAGCTGTACTTATGTATGTCTGGGCATGTGAGAATAGACTTCATGATTTGTATTATGAATATAACTTTTTTTTTGCATAATTTATAATAAATTGTTTTAATTTCTGTTTAGGACTTTGGTGTCCATTATCACCAAAATTATCATTAATTATGCTACAACAACAATATCAACAGCAACTACAACAAAGATTAATGCCTAGAATCCCACCAAGAGATAAGGCTGGAGTATTATTATATGGTGGTGCTAATATACAGGTTAAACCTAGTGCACCCAATACAATACAATATTTACCGAACAACTCTAGAGGCACTCCTCTGCCTCCTCAAAATCCACAACAACAGCAAAAATCTGGTTTAGATTGTTGGCAAAATTTTCCTGGTGGGCCTGGTAATGGTGGAAATCCACTGCTTAGTCTTGATGGCAAAGTACTATCACACAATTTACAATATTTTCCCAATTCTGGTGGTGGGGATTACAATACTTCAATACATAAAGAAAATTGAAATCAAGTAAAAAAATAGATTAAAGAAGTCTATTTTTAATTTATATAATATTTTAGTAATTTTTAGTAAAAATTGTTGTAATTTCTCATTTTTTTTTTTTTTGCAAGTTCATTAATCATATATCAACCTTAATTTGTAATATTTAATAAATGAATAAAGTTACCAATTCATTCAATCAACCCTAAATGAAAATTAAAATCAAGAAACTAAGTACTAGGTAATTAATAATAATTATTTATTTAGGATAATAATAATTTAACCTCCTCATTTGTAGTATTCTGAATTCTGAGATATCTGCTTTTATTTGTAGAATAATATTAAGATGTAATATTACTTAAGTTCACATTTTTATACTCGTCTCAAAATACTTATTCTAAAATATAAAAAAATGAAAAACTTGTTATATTTTGTCTGAATGTAATAATTAAACCTCATAAATTTATGTATTTGGGTTAAAAAAAAAATATTAAAATTTTTATTTGTATATTTTATTATGTTATTATATTTATCTGGAATAAGTCTCGTGCTGTCTTAGTAGTTCTTAGTAGGTCATGAAACTAAAAATTATTATTTTATTTTTTTTTAAATATTTAAGTAATTTTACTTATTTTGTTAATAAGTAAATATGATAATTTTAATGATCCAATCTTTTTAAGTCAAACCTTTGTCATCGCCTTCTTTGAAAGAGAAGTAAAATGGTGCTAATATAAAAAAATTATTTAAGATATTTTTAACAATTAAAAAAAAAAACCCCTTAACAATGAATACTTTTTACATTATTAATACCTATCTAAATATTTTAAACTTATTTTTGAAAACATATTTAAGTACATATAAATGATAGGCATTTTTTATTATACTACTTATGAACAGAAAAACACAAAATAAATAGATGCACAGATTATTTTTTTAATTCATTAAGTATACTGTATACCTACTAGTTTATTGATATAATTTGTTTAAAACTTAAAATTATGCATTTGCTTAATTACGTAGTTTTTAATTTCATCTACTACAATTTTAATTATTTTAGTTGGTACACAAGTTTTGCACATAATAAACTAAATATTATTAATATTCTGCAGCATTCATTTTTTTTCAAATTTTTTTTGGGTTGTTATTTTACTCCTAATTAAGGGAAAATACTTTAAAATTTTTTTTGGTATTTTAAGTCCCTAAAAAACCAATTTTTGAGTTTGTTGCCTGTGAGCAACACTATGCATTTACAAGTACAACATTATTATTTATTACATTTAAAAATGTAATTTATTCATATACCTATCTTGAAAAGTTTTATTGCTTATTAATTAACTATAAATATAAAAAAAAAAATAATTGACTAAATTTCCAATTACAAATAAAAAATGTAACAAAATATAGTTTTCTTCAATTGGTATAGAACTAAATCTTTTTCTTAACGATTCAATAAGTGGCCTAATTGTATGTATTTTATCTCTGACAGGACCAGTACTCAGTAGAAGTTAATAAATTATCATTGAAATGAATATTAGGTCTAATTTTTTTAAATATTATACTTACAGTCATTGTAGATTTTATTAAATCATTACCTAATACTGGGGATCAATACTTTCTAATATTATATGTATTTACCTAATTCATAATTATAAGAATACCAAAATATTTTTGTAAATCTTCATTATTAATTTTTAAGGGGTACTAGACTTTTTCTGTACATCATATTTATGTTTCACCACATGTACTGTGATCTAATAAATCAGAGGTAAAAAAATATTTAAATATCTGAAAGGGTGTTTCTAATTCAACGATATTACTAGGTAAATCTGAATTGCCAAGAAAGTTTGTATTTATTAGTGGAAAGTTACCTTCACTCCAAATAACATTTTTCACTTCAACTAGTGGTACCTATAGAAGGTACTGATGCAATAGATAGATGGGACTGTTTGTTTAGATTGTCTAGTTTTTTATTACTTGAACAATTTTTTTTTCTGATAACTGGTTCAGTGGAGATTGAGGGTGATGAAATATATACATCATAGAAATTACTATTATCTACAACAGATTCTAGATTAAGAAATATAACATCTTCGTCAACAATAGATTTAGAAGAAAACTGCTGAGATAATAATCCCTCAAAGCTAGTAATATCTAGTTCTTCTAATAAATGACAATATTTACTATATTATAAATCTAGTTAATTATCTTCGACATCACTAGCAAAATTTTCTTCAGAACCTGACACAGATATAGAAAATAAACTAGATTGCTAACAGTATAAATTGACAAGCTAGCCGACGGACGCCGATTTTCCACCATGTTGGTTGTGGGCTCTGGTATTTTATCAATTTTTATTATTAAAGTGATACACAATACACATAAATTTTATTATTATGATTCATGAATTCATAAATACTTTCTTAGAAGTAATTAAATTAATAATAGTATCTTTTATTAGTCATCAAGAGAACTTTCAACTTATTACCTAAGTATCTCAAAAAGTCAAAAATATTTAAAGAACTAATCTTACTGCTACAAACAATGAAACAACATAAAGCATAAGTAATATTAATCTAATAATATATTTTACGTGTAAAAAAAAAATATGATTACAAGTTAATAAACAAAATTGTCTTATGCAACTTTTGTCTTTTGTTGACAGAAGATTTCATAATTGAAGAACTTAAAATTTTGCTGTAAGAATGTATACGAATATTTAAATAATTACGGCTTACTAGGTTAATAATATTTATCTTGTGAGGACATGAATGCATTTCAGTGTCTTCAAAACATTTATTTGTTTCTGGAAGTAAATTTGAACATAATGCAAAAGAATTTTGAACCATTATCATTAATTTTTGATCCATATTTTTTATAAATAATTTATTTTTGTTAATAATTATACACTTAAAATATTGTTCCGTTAATTTGACAATTTTGAAAACACTTTCAGATGCTAATTGAAGACCTCGATTTTTTATATTTGTCAAGTTATTAAATGATTTTTTTTATTTTTTTGACAATAAGCATGGTCATTTATGTTATTTGATTCATCGATTAATGCCCTAAAGTCATTTGGACACTGCAAACTGGGATAAGTTTTTTTACTATACAACCAGAAATATAGTATAATACATTATCAGTAATAGTATTGATAAACGGATCGTTGCTAATATTGTCTATAAGTAGCTTAATGGTTGATTCTTCATCTTCTTGATCCATAAATGGTCTTTTATACTTCCATTTAATGGAAAAAAGTGAATCTTCTTCATGGGTAAGCAAATTACAATTCCCATTTATTAAAGTAATTGATGTATGTAATAAAATACTTTTTATTGCAGTTGTAAATTGTAAGCAATTTGGATTAATAATGTTGTATGTGTTTTTTTTTTTTCTGTGTACACGAGAACGTTTTGAAATAATGCTTCAATTTCAAACCTTTGGGGTGGTTTCCGATAGCAAAATGAATCTAGTTGGTGCACTGGGGAGGTAATTTCTTGAATGGCATTTTCTTTACATGATTTAATTTTTAAAATATTTTGACTTTTTTTGAGCTATTTATAGACGACTGATATTTTCAATTTTTTTCTGAAAAAAATTTTTTGGATATGATATAAAAGTTTTTTGGTCCGATAAAAATACTTGAAAATTTAATACAAAGTTCCTCATAAGTTATTCTTACAGTGATTACAAAATTATAAGAATACATTGGCCCAATTTTTTTAAATTAGCATTTGATATTTTGTAGGTATAATAATACATACAATTTTTTGTATAAATAGCTAAGAGTTGAAAATGTAATACAAGATTTTCCATAAGTTTATAGCTTACAATAATTATAAAAGAACTTACATTTTGGTGTATTCAGGCCATTAAAATATAAACCACCTTTTTCACAAACCACTGGAAATTATATCCTAGGCTGACAAATCATCATTGTTAAGAATCGTTTTTCGTATACAATGATACCTATCATTGGATTCAAATTTAAAACTCATATAATATATAATAGTGATCCACACGGCACCTAATGTACAGCAGAGCGGTACCTACCCACTTACCCAATTTTTTATTATGATTAAATTTTATATTTTGATATAGTACAGAGTACAGACAACTTGTCTGACGGCTTGGTACAAAAAATATCATGTAAAAATCAAATTTCTCAGCTGTAGCTGCACTAGGACTCCTATACTTTTCAAAATAATATAGAATTAAAAATAAAATGATAGGGAAATAGATAACACTCTGCTGTAAGTACATTAGGTGT
>VUJU01005544.1:0-13399 GCA_009835225.1 Aphis craccivora
ATACGAATTAATATCTACCTACATACAACGCATGCACGAGTATATGCATTTATATTAAAGGGAATTGATTCAGATCAATTACATCGAAAAGTCTGAAAGAAAAATTTAGCAATACGACTAGTAGTAGGTAACTTAGTACCGTAAAACCGATAAGTTATGCGACCTTGAAACAACATGATGGTGCAGTGACAATTCATTGATCTTATACACTATGTGTATATTTGTGTGCGCGCGCGTTTGTTTCAATCGTCTTTAAAAACAACTGCCACTCGGAGTACGCTCAACTAGCTACAAATCCACATATTATGGTTGGTTTTACAATTATCAAATACAAACGTAGTTTCATCGGTAAATCGCCTAGATTCATTATCGCTTAAAAAATGTATAGATTTATTTATAATATTAATATTTATAGGTAAATAAATTATAAAATTGTTTTTACAAATATAAAGAAGTTATTTATGGAAAAATATTGAGAATATATTTTACAACACAATGAATGATATTAATTGTTAACATTCAGACATAAATTGTAAGATATAAATGGTCTCTCAATAATAATATTGAACTGTATTTTATAATTTGGGAAATAAATTACTTATTCTCAGGTGAAAATAAATTAAATTATTCATTATTATTTTTTTTTATTATTATAAAAGGTTTTATTGACTATTTATCTCAACAATTTTTAAATAAATCAATAAATGAGAAAAATATATTTATATTTTTGAAACGCCTAACTACAAAAAAACAACAAAACGTGTATACCTACATATTTTTTATTATTTCAATAATGAAGTTAGAATTTTATTAAAAATATGAAAATACATTGGTAATAAAGGAAAGGCTAAAAAAATATATAAACAAATTAGATTTAATAATTTCGAAGTCTTGTATACAAATGTCAAACTTATACAAAGGTTAAATAGATTAATAACCATTAAAATGACTACCTATATAATGTATTAATTTGTAATTTGTATATGTTGCAAAAACGTTTTAAATTTTACTAACAAACTAAAAATAAGTTCATAACGATCACAAATAAAATAAAGTTATGCGTCTGTTCGAAGTAATTAGTATATAGTGTTGTTTAATCAAACATTTTCCGAAACACTATATTTGATATACTATAGTATTGACACACTTAAAAGTTAACGCCTTATATTATTTTGCATACTTTTTAATTTTAATATACAATGTAATTCGTGATTTCTCAATTTTTAATAGATGGTATAAATTATATAGGATGATTCATCTAACATACTCACCCCCATTTTAGATTCTGAGCTAATCGATGAATGTATAAGAATTTAAAATAATGTATGTTTTGTGAGTAAATGTGTCTGTATACAATAAGTAGTTAATATAAATTGAAATAATTCAATTTTCAACTTAAAGGGTGATTTCTGATAGCAAATTGAATCTGGTTTGTAATTTGAAGAGATCGAAAATAATTAAAGGTATTTTTTTATAATCGGAAATAATTAACAAAAATTAAGAAAAAATGGAATTTTTTACGCAAACCAGTTTATGATAAAATAGATTTTTTTTATAAAACTTGAATAAAGAATAGCCAATATAATTTTTAAAATATTTTGACTCTGAGCTATTTATAGGTATAGAATTTTGATAAAGATATATTATTAAAACTACCTATTTTAATTAAAAATTAACAAAGCCATTTGTATAAAAAAACGTTCATATTTACTTATTATTATTATTATTGATTAAAAATATTATCAAAAACCTAAAATACTAGTAAAAAATGCGAGTATATTTTGAACCACCTAGCTGTATATTTTTTTCATTTTTAAATAACAATAACAAGTACTTGAAAAAAATTTATAGGTTGATGGATTTTTGACACAAATTTTAAATTAAAAATTACTTTTTCAAAATTATTAAAAAAACATACAAGTATATATAATATCTTAAATTTCTATAAATAAATTAATATTATTTTCTAGTAATTATAGTAATACATATATTTAAATTAATAAAATTAGCTTACAATTAATTTAATATTTTAAAAACATTCATAAAATGATAATTTATTTAATTTTAAATAAAAGATTTTACATTAAATAATAAAAAAGGGAGTTTTATTAATTGCGCTTAAAATGACCTTTTAATATATCAATTGCACTCCGTAATTTTCAGGATTGAAAGACCAATTGCGCTAAATAATATCTATTGGTTATTTAGATTTAAAATAACATGCAAACATAATATTTATTATATTCAGTAGTACTTAAATAATAAAAACATACTATATAATACTCATAGATATTATAAATATGTTAAAAATGAATGACAATTGTACATAATATAAAAGTATCTAATATTTTAATAGTTTTATTATTGTGTAAACTCATATTAAAATGTATTATGGCCATTTAGCCCGGTAAATAATTTGCGAATAAAAAAATTTGATTTTAAACATACAACGTATGTTGATTGTAATGCTGTTTTATAAAATTTCTGATCTTGCAGTATAAAATATTGACTACAAATTGGCTTTTTTCAAAACAAAATATATTTAACCAGTTACTTAGTAATAATCAATTAACCACTTAATAAAATATTTTTTAATTTGTAATTATTTAAAATAATAGATAATGATTAAAATAGATTATGTATAATGCTTGATAATACAATTTTGGTGGAATAGGATTAGACAAAAAAATATTCTTTTACCTGAAGCTAAAACTAAAAATTGGTTCACTGACCATTAGACAAGAAGGCATCAAGAGAGCAATATTGATACACTACAGATCCTAAATGAATACAAATTTTGTTAAAAGTGCAACCGGTCTACGATCACATAAAAAAGTTACATCACACCATTAGCTAAAAATTGTATTACCTATAGATTATAAATTGAAAAATTGAATTGCTAAGAAATCAATTCATAGATTTTTGCCAATTAGTAAATTATATAAATTAAATTAATAAGAATAATTTAATTTTTTTTTTATATATAATATATACATAGGTACTTGATTTATTGCTAAGCAATTTCATTAGTCGTAATTCTTTAAAAGTTGAATATTATTATTTTAAAGGGTAGTATTTAAATTAAATATATTGTTTATTGTTTATTCACTTAATAAAAAATAATAATTAAGTTAATTTAATATTGTTCATTAAATAAAAATAAGTCTATAGTTTACTTTATTATATAAGAACTTAATATAATTTGTCATTCTTCGAATATAATATAGTTATTTCTACTACTGCACTAGTTTTTAACACCTTATAGTTGAAAAGTTCAAAAATATTTAACATATATTAAGCTGTTAAGATATTAATATCAAATAAAGACATTTTACAACATATATTTAATTTTGCATTCAATAATTTAACACACATAAAATTATGAACATTTAAACTAACTACATAAACAGTTATATTAAAACATTTTCTGTTATAAAGACGTACCTAATAAATATGATTATTTAACTCACAATTACCTACCTACATAATAATAAATCGAAAATTATCCAAGGTCAATAACTTTTTTTTTGTTTCAACTTGAATATTTTTAAATTATTCTTTGTTTTCTTCTACAGATTCAAATAAATGTCGACATCAAAATTTTTCCAACTTGGTTTACATTATATAACATAAAAGCTCATCCTACCAAAAACTAAAAGTAAAACAAAATAGCTATATGTATATTATACATACATGTATGGAATCTAATGAATAACAACTTTTAATCAGATAATTATATAACAGTAAATGAAAGTATCAATGATAATATTTAGATATACTCATCAAACAAAAGCAAACTATTTATGAAATACACCTTATAACCATACACGATACTGTTGATATAAAAGAAAGCCATAACTCATTATCATTTTATTATTTTACGTATGTAATATGTCACTATTCATACTTGTATGTGTGTGAAATAATAATAATATAATATGTTACAAAAGGTCTGACGATGAAAAACCATAAAATGGTGTATTAAAGCAAAAACATACATAAAATAACAACCTATAAATTCTTGAGATCATTCACAATTTAAACTATGGGAGAAAAATTTATTGGCATAAGAAGCGCTGCAGAACTGTTATGTAAGATATTTCTTTATTTACAAATTATGTTTTTTTTTTAATTTAAGATTTATTTACTACGTATGCAATAATATACCTAATTTTAACAATACAATATATGTATATTTGTTTTAAATATATTATTTGATTGACATTCATTAAACAAATTGTAAATTATTATTCTGAAAGCTATACTAGGATAGTTTTAAAAATAGGAATAATAATACCTTCAACTACACCTAACGCCCATTGTTTTACACAATTAAAAATTACTACATAACATTAATAAAATATTAATTATTCAATATATATTTTAAAACATAACAAAAAACAAAAAATAATTTGTACAGACTAAAATTAATACCTACAATTAACACGAAAAATGAATACTCATATAATTTATTTAAAAATCTATACAAATAATAAAATACGACATTTGATAATTATAAATTAGGCCTTTTGAGTTTGCTTTAGATTATGGCATTATGCAGATTATATTATAGTACTGTGATCACTTCATTTTTCATAGAAAATGTCCTCTAAAAATTATTTATAAAATTGTAACTAATTACATTATAATAAATTATAGATACAAAGAAAACTACACATTACAAAAAAGTATGTGTTTGCAAATTTGCAATCGAAATAGTTTTAAGCTTAGTTTATGAATAAGGTGCCAACTGAAATTCTATTGAACATTTAAAAATTTTTTTCATATATTATATAATAGGTTGATTAAATATAACTTTAATAACAGAGGTTTCTTTTAATTTTTTTTTTTTAAATTTTTAAAACAATAGAATATTATGCTTCAAGTGCAACAATTAAGATAATATATATAGGCAGATATTATGCGCATGCAAAAGGTATGAGTTTGTTTAGAGGGAAATTTAATTATACAATAAGTATTAAAGTATTTCCATTATAAACAGAAATAATCAAGTTTTAAAAATTAATCTGAAAAAACATAATATTATAACAGTATTCCTAATACTAAAAATTCAGATTTTTTTTTTTTTTAATACGATAAGTTGTTAATATTTTATTTCATAATAATAATTACGATATATTGATATAAACAATAATAAACTTTTTTTCTTGTGAATTGTGGTTAAACTACCTAATTAAGTAATCATATAAATACAGCGTCCTCAAACCCAGTCAGTTTCCTGCATATTTAATTTTCAGTGGGAAAAACAATAAAATGATTTCATAATCTGTTGATTTTTTTCTTGATTCATATACTATAAGTATTTATATATATTTCTACTATCATGTTTTAGAATAAACAATTTGACTTTACCTAAATCTTTGAGGGTGGCTACTGTATAAAAATATCATCCTAATTGGTATTTTGGATTTTGGAATAAATAAACATAGATTGAGGAAAAACCATGATTTTACGTTAAAATAAATGATTTAAACAATATTTAAACTTTAACCCCAATCATAAATATATTATGACTGTTGTTTTTTAATATTTTATAACTTTGTAGGTACTGCTTTAAAAATAACTTATAAGGTGCCTTGTATTAATTTTTCAAGCTTAATTTTTATTTATTTTTATTAACACTTATATAAAAAGTTATACAACGTTATCAATATCTATGGTTAGCAACAAAACCACAAAATATTATAAAAATTGTATCAATCAAACATTTTTTAATGTTCCGACATATTTAACAGGTATTAAATTATATTAGCTATGCGATGTTTTTGATAGAAATGAATTCAATCTAATAAATTATTATTAGTTATATCAATAATGGTTTACCTAATCCTTTTGATCTACAAAATCATTTTTTTCATAATTATATATACCTATACGCAATACACTGATTTATCATGGAATACATAAATGCAATACAACCATATTACAGTACCCTACTCAATGGAGAATTTCATAAAAAACGTATTATACGACAGATGCAAGTTCAACTGTTTTTTTTTTTTTTATTATTATTATTTTTATTATTCATAAAATATATATTTAAATACAAATAAAACTTGAAACGAAAATATTGAATGAAAACACTTCAGAGACAGGGTATTAAAAATGAAATATTCTTAATATTCTTAAATTTAGTTTATGTACCTTACTTTTTGGTTTATAAATGCAAACCCGACAATAAACTTCAAATAAATATAACCCATTTTTCATTAAAATGATTGTTAATATAAATACTTGTACAATTGTATAAATTTATTAAGTTTATAATTGTTCATGCATTATTAATTCATTTTCTTTTATATTAAGTAGTATTATAAGCTGAATTATTTTTTATACATTAATTCTTTATCTTCAATAATCTGATCGTTAAATAAATTTATATTATCAAACAAACTGAAATCCATACAAAATGCCATGTATTATGAATTTTCAGTTCATGTATATTTTTTGTTGATGTATATATACACCACAATACGTTTTGTTTGATGTACTATTAAATTATTATTATAAACTATTAGCATGCATGTTTAAAATATTAAACAATTAAAACCTTGTACATATGTTTTAACTTTTAAGATACTTTTTAAACTAAAATTGTTGATCTTTAAAAAAATGATTGATTACCAGTAAAACGAGACGATTAAACAATTGTTTATAATTTAAAAAATAGTCCGCCGTTAATCATCATAAACATTTTTTAAATATACAAGTATATTTGAAACTTAACTTGAACAAAAGTTAATTAACATTATAATAACTTTGTATACTATAGATGAAAAATGATCAAAGTAAGTACAATAATATAATTGTTATTTTACTTTTAATTTACTCCATACTATATTTGTATTAAATATTACATTATATTAATATTTATAATAAAATGAGAAAATAAAATTGATTTACATCGACGTATACTAACACAATTTTGATAAAATGTTCATGAACTAATATAGTAAGTAGATATAAACTATTGTATTTAATTAACGCCTCAAAATAATAAAACGAATTGATTGGTAGATACAGACATTCTTTATCGAAATAATTTTAGTTTGTATTCAATAGGTATCCATTTTTGAATAATAAAGTCAATAAAGATCATTATAACACATAATTTAATATTACCTTTTTCAGTTTATTAAAGTACACACACACTATAAAATTTATCGCTATTAATTAAATTGGAACTGATTGAAACAGATACAGTGAATTCTTTAAGACAATTGATTACATTGTTAAATTGTACCAATTAAATAAATCAAAATTTAAACAATGAAATACAACGTAATAATGTAACTATTTTTCTAAAACTTTAATAACTAAAATTCACCTATATATACTTATATTTTTTTTAGAAATTGATTTAAATATTTTAAATTCAAAACAATTAAGATAAATATTTTATTGATCTGTAAATATACTTATAAAAAATATAAACTAAGATAAAAAAGAAGACCAGGTAAATTACTTTTATCTCATTTCTGTACATGAAGCTATTGCATATGTAAATCTTAATAAAATTGAGATTTAAAACTATATACGCAATTTAAACGTATATAATATATAGTTTAAAATAAATATCACTAACCTTGACTAATTCTTTGAGACGTTCCCTGTTGTAAGTGCTACCGATTTCCTCACCGAGGGCCCAATCTAAAGCTTTACTGATGGGCCAAGACAGCGGGGTAGTAAGCACCATTACGGTTTTCGTAACGTAAATGGTCTTGGCACCAATAGCTAATCCGTGACGTGAACAAACAGCTTGTGGAGTAATTTCACCGAAGATTACAATGGCCAATGTAGAAGTAATAACGGCCACCAAGCCAGACGTTAAGTCATCCAACAGAATGGTAAATATTGAGTTGACCATGACGTTACCCAGCAGAATACTACATAACAAGTAGTTACCATGAATACGTACAGGCAAGATAGCTTTGGCGTACTTTCGCTCTGCGTCTGTACCAGTGTTACAAATGATCTTCAAGTCCATTCGATTCAACGACATCAGACCCAAGTTTAGACCAGAGAAAAGGGATGAAAATGATAAACACGTAAGAATTATAGCAACTTGTAGCCAAAAAGGTAGCATTTTTTCGTACACTCCCATTTTTTTGAAATATTCACTACCCATATGTGTCCAAATTGCACCGGGCTTATCGCTCTCTTTCGAACAGAAGTAAAATACTGTTCCTGCTTTACTAGCTTGGGGTAAAATTATATTTATTTTGGCTGTATTTGGCTCATTTGGTTCAAGAGTTACCTAAAAATTAAAAAAAAATTATTAGTATCTTATTGAAGTGATTATAAAAAAATCAGTTATTCTTATATATTCTATAATATACTATAGTATATTAGGTATTTTTAAAATTTAATGCTACAATAATAAATAGAAATAGGATGTTGATGACTTTTGCATTTTTTTTTTTTTTTTTTTGATTCTATTTAATTCTATAAAAAATTGTATCATGCTCTCTTGATTCTGAATATATTTACTAATTTTATTTTGTTTTTATTTTTTTGCATTGTTATAGACATTTTTAGCTATATAAAATATAAATACATTTTATGACTTTTAGTATAATTTTTTTTTTTATATTTTTAGGTAATTTTTTTATATCATACATATTTTAGGTCATTTTTCTAAAATTTTAATTTTTCAAGAAAATTTGTTTAAAAAAAAAATTAATTTTATTATTATTATTGTTTAGTTTTTGTTTAAACAAGAGTTATTATTATTTTACTAATAAATAATAATCGTAATCCTATTTTTAGTCATTAGTACTTATTACACACATTCCTACGCCGATTATATGCGTAATCATTGGCGGTTATACATGATGTTCAAGGGGAGGGCGAAAATCGGGAAACCCCCAGAGCATTATTATAATTAGTATATATATATATAAATTATAAGTACTAACGTAAAATATGATCAAAGAAGAGCCCAAGGGGGGGCGAACCTCTTACCCCCCTTATAACCGCCACTGGCGTATATCGAGTATTATATTCAGTATATTTGTACGGGAAAAAACCAATTAACAATAGATTAAATTGACATAGACGTATTGATCGAATCATTAATTGTACAATTTTTAGATCATTTTTTATACTTTTTTAGGTGATTTTCTATATTTTATAGGGCATAAAAACATTGTTTGGGATCATTTTACATACTTTTTATGGTCATCAATATCCTATCTCTAATAATAAATATTAATCTAAACTAGGCAAGGTTATAGATTATATATCTATAACCGAAATTTTATTTTGATTAAAATAATATGGTAAATTATAAAATCTTGATACAAAAATGATTTAATTTTAGTAGTTTCTCATAATAACACATCGACATATACAACCAATAATAGTAATAAAAATATAAGTATAATATGCCTACTACAACTACATAAGAATCCACATTACATATAGGTATATAGGTAATTTTTGTGTTCATGCATTATTTGAATAAAAAATTAATATATTTTAAATACATAATACATAATATTTTATACTGTAATAATATTATATTATAAGTAAAATAGTGAATTTAATAAAAAAATATACTATACGTACTTCTTGAACCTCTCCAACGGGAAATTCACACGGTCCCCCTTTATCGCCAATTTTTTCCGTAAGAACAAATATTGTTTTCTCAGTCCAGTCACTACCAAACAAACGAAATGATGCATTTCGTTGAACCAGTAACTGTGGTACTCCTTTATCATCGTAGTCTATCGCTGCATCTGAGTATTCTACCCGTAAACCATAAAAGTTTACTGGAGATATGTAAGCTGTACCTAATGGAGTAACGTTTTTTAATGTTGATCCTTGTTGTCTTCTTTGTCTGCAAAAAAATCCACTTTATATAATCTGCAGCAATTAGTTAAAAATTAAAGTACTTTCTAAATAAAAAAATTAGTAGGTAAGCACATATTAATGTTATTATTATATTAAATAAAAATAAAAACTTTTAGAATTTTACTCCATGAATGATTTAAATCAGATTTCAAGATCTTTAACGCATCACTAGATTTATTGATATTTTGAGAATATAATCATATAACAAATAAATTTCATTATTGCATATTTGTGTTTGTATAACAGATATAGTGAGTCACGACCTTTTAACTACATGCTGTCCGTTCTTTTAACTGTATTATAAGAAGACGTCCATTAAAATTTACAATTGTAAAGTAATCATAAAGTAACCTAGCTCAGTAGTTAAATAAAAAGCCTACGTAGAGAAATAAATGATGTACCTATCATTAAATTTGATAAAAAGCAAATCCACTATAAGATAAAATTAGTACCTAAAATTAATTATTCTAAACATACAATTTACAACCTACTACGTTCTGAGTTAGTACAACTTTAATACTAAAACTAGCATCATGAAATTGGTTCTACTGAAAACAAATTTCCTATGTTATCAGAAAGAAAACACTGACATCCATTTAATAAAATAACTAAAACATTTATAACAAGAAAAAAAAATTACATAATATTTGTAGCAATTTAATTATTTAGATTATTTGCAATGAAACAAATTGTCTTATTATTAAGAAAAAAGCATCAATACATTTTAACAACCCAAAATATCACGAATTAAAATTTTCATTATATGATCATACGAGATTTTCTGCCACATAGATATTGTGTTCAATTATTTTACAGAAAAACTAAAAGATAAACATGAATAATAGTATAACTATACTGAACAGCTACCCCAATTCCATTTATAAATAAATCAAACAAACCATTAGTAACTCCATTATCTATAATAAATTACAGATCTACAATTTTTGCGGTTTTAATTTCATATTAAAAACCCCAAAATGATGTTATATTCACTTAGAATTTAGTAGATTTGAGCAAATTTAAGAATTCTACTTTAGTTTAAAAAATGATCAATTTAAATCTTAAATCTATTTTGTAAAACAACTTAAGCGATAAATAACCAATGAGTGTTAAAAACTGCACTAAAATTGTATCACATATTAGACACTATTGAATACCAACTACTAAAAACTGAATGCAATAATTAATTGCTTTTGTGATAAAGTACGATTATATAGCGACTTACATTTGTTATTTACATATTTATTTTGTGATACCATATAGCTACAAATTATAGTAATTTTGAAGGCATTTTGAAAAACATTTAGATTTTAAAAAAATTGATAGCAGAAAACATTAAATAACATAAACACCAACGCTGACAATGGCTGTATAGCTGAAATTTACGAGCACCCGACGAGTTGATAAACCATAGTTAGTAACTATATAGTAACAACAATTTAGAATTTTAATAACACTCATTATCATCTAACCATGGCTTTGGTTATTGGCATAAATAATTCTGCTGTCTAGCAAACAAACTGACAGAATTTAACTATTTGCAAAACGTAAATCGTTCTCCGCTACTGAATTTTCTCTAAGCATGAGATCGCCAGTTAATGGTGTCTGATAATACTGGTAATAGCACAACTTTCAAACAATCAATTATTTAACATATGAATTGCACAACTCTATATAATAGAATATGCTAGTATTTTTAAGAAAAATAAAAACTGTTTCAACTCGTACAGTCTTTTGATCTTAGCATTTAATTAGTAATTATCCAAAATTAATAAGATCCCCTGCAGAATCCTGCTTCAATTGTGATTCAATGAGGTAGGTATCGAAAATGGAAGTGTAAGATGGTCATAGACAAACCAATTGGTAAGTAAGACACTCACAATGGTTCAACGATAATAATTGAAACTGATGAGACAATTAATTTGTCATTAATGACAAATAATATTAATGAAGAAACTCAGTTGATGTTAAATGCTATGATTGAAAGTAACCAATTTTTTATTATCAAAAAAAATTTTATTCATTCAAATTTATTTGTAAAACAACGCAATTATAGAAACTCTTATTAAATACAAGAGTTTTTGTTAAAAATATAGATTTTATGCAATTAATTAAAGGTGCCAGGTATATTATGTTATTGATAATGAAATAATTAACTATAAAATAAAAATTTCATATTTTACGAATAAATAACATTTTAAGTCAAAGAAAAATGAGCTTATTTGAAGAGAAAGTAAATACTCAGTTATTTATTTTTCATGACATTATTTTAGTTGATACCACTAATAATAATTCATTTAAATTATATATTAATATGTAGTATTAATAGTATTTTATGGGTTAAGAATGTAATTATGTAATTAACAAATATCTATTAAATCAATTAGACTTCTGGAATTCCAATACATGATCAAAGAAGTAGTATTTATATATAAGTAATATATTAAAGTATTTAAATATAATTCACTGATAATGTTTTTCTATTTATCTTTTGAAAGTTAAAAAAGTATTTTAGATGTTAAACATAATTCTAATTCACAACCGCATATAAAACAGATGAAAATTGTTTTGTTCAAAAGATGATTATATAATTTATATAATTTTAACTATTATTTTTATAAAATATTTGTAGTGTATGCATAAAAGTTTTTAATATTTTTGTTAAAAGCATTTGATGGACACATAATCATACATAATTCTCAACAATCTGACAAGCCATGACACCACTATAAAAATATACGAAAACATTATAAAATACTCATCCTCGATATAAATTTGAGATTAATGATGGTGGTTTTGAGTATTAAATTATACAAATGCAACGATAACATTTAACGCTCCAAAACTTATTACGAGAGATTAAGTACTGAGAAAACTTGTCAAATTATAGTAGGTAAAACAAAAATAATTTATGCGTAATAATCAAAAGTAGATTTTGACAATTAATGGGTTAAAATAATCATAAAAAAAATGTATATAAATTAAAATATAAGCATACTTTAATACAATATGACAATGTATGCAGAAAACTGATAAGAATAATAAATACAAAATTAAATTGTATTAGGTAATATTTATTATTGAATAGGCAAACTAGATTTATTAATTATAACACAATAAGATATACATCTTGTTATTTTTCAGATCTCCAATTATATATTTATTATATATGTAATAATCTTATATAGGTATATAATATGTATGAGAAAAACATTCTTTGACGTAAATAATACTTTGAACTTTAGGGCTCATGGAAATTAGTGAGTAATTTAAAGAATGTCATGTATATTCTTTAAATTATAACATTTCAATATTTTAAATTCATCCTCGCAAAAATGCATCAAATCATCATTCGATTTAACATTTTATGTAAATAGTTAACTGAAAATATATTTTTTTGAGAAGTAAAATAGTACAATGTTGGAAACGAAACGCCATATTTACTAAGAGCTACACGAAATACTCGTTCAAATAAAGGTTAGGTACCTATGTTGGGTACCTAACCAAAATGAAAATAAAAAAA
>VUJU01005545.1:0-13394 GCA_009835225.1 Aphis craccivora
ATATAGATTAATTGCTGGGTATATCCAGTAATTAATAATTATCCACCGTGTATACAACCGTATGGGTAACCGAACAGTTGTCAATTTTGTCAGTTTAGTTCGACATTTTGTTGGTCGATACAATTCAATTATCATAAAAGAATTTTTAGTAAATTAATAATAATTATTAATAATTAATAATTTTAATTATAATTATATATATATATATAATAATTAATAGTCATAATATTTGAAGAAGACCAAGATAAAAATTATAATTATTGATTTTTTTTTTAAATGTGTTATTTTAAATATTGTTATATATATATATACATCGTAATATTATATTATAGGTACCTACTGGAATTTTTTTTAAATATATTATTTTTTTTTATGAAATTTTTTTTTTTTTTAATATTGTTATATACACATATAATATATACTTACCGGACTTTTTTATCGGGATTCATAAGACTGATATCCCTTTGACATATAACACCTATAGTTAGTAATAGTATAAGTTTAATACCTATATATGTAAAGTAAATACACGAAATCACGGTATCACTTAATTAAGCGTCGACGTTGGCCGATATGGCGAATGGAATTAATCGGTAAAACCGTTTTTCGTTTTGAATTGTTTATTATAATATTATTGAATACTTACCCAACTCGACCGAAAACAATTCAAAAGCACGTTTTGAAACGTATACTCTGTATAGAGTAGCACCGCTTTAATAATAATATTATACCTGTTGCATTACACAATAATATACAACTGAACGAACAACGTATACACTGCGTGTCTGTGTGAGTAGGCGCGTAATAGACTTACGATAACATAAGTACCTACGTTGTGAGTTATTACTGTCGTAACGTAAATTCTACGTATATTATTTAGACCTTAAAACACGTAAACTCGACATGAAAATATTTAAACGCGCCATCATTAAATATGATAATAATATCCTTATAATAGTATGGGATAGGTAAACTATATAAGTAGGTAAAAAAAAAAAAAAATCAAAACGACAATATAAAGAACTGGAATATTTTGGATATAATTATAAAAAAAAAAAGTAGATAAAAAAACAATAATAATATTAATAATATCACTACGTACACATCGGATAGACACAATCATTTATTGTGTCTATTATACGACAATGCCAAATGTATTATTCTAATATTACAGTCAATATTTTAAACAGAAAGTTAAATTTTTTTTGTTTATTATTGAAAAAAAAAATTACAATAATAATAATAAAAAACTTTTATTACTATTTATGTTGTTAATTATTGCAGTAAACATTAAAAGCAATTTAATTAGAAAAATACATTTAGCATTGAACTATAAGTTGAGAGAAATACCTTAAATAATCACATGGAGGAGCATCCCAAGCACTGGATGGTAAAAAGCAAACACCGCATTCCAGGTCCATCGTGGTTGTTGTCGTCGGCTTGTCGGCCGGCCGCGCGCTCGCACTTTTTACACCGACCCTTGCGTATTTTGCACTTTCCTTTGTGCTTTTTGTCGCCGCCGTCGTCCTTTACGCCGTCGTCGTGCTGTTTTCCATCAGACTGCGTCTGACCGTCCGCCATCTGTTCCACCTGAATCTCCACGTCCACTGCCGCCTTAGACGTGGACGGCTTAGGCTCCTCCTGCACCGCAACGTCCACTGCCGCCTCTGATGTGGACGGCTGTGGCTCAACCTGTACCGCAACTTGCACTGCCGCCTTTGATGTGGACGGCTTCGGCTCATCCTGCACCGCCACGTCCACTGCCGCCTTAGATGTAGACCGCTTCGGCTCTACCTGCACCACAACCTGCACTGCCGTCTTAGATGTGGACGGCTTCGGCTCCTCCTGCACCGCCACCTCCACTGCCGCCTTTGATGTGGACGGCTTCGGCTCCTCCTGCACCGCCACCTCCACTGCCGCCTTTGATGTGGACGGCTTCGGCTCCTCCTGCACCGCCTTTAACGTGGACGGCTTTGGTTGCAGTGGCGGGGGAGGGGGTGGCGGCATTTTCGCCTTTTTTGGAATTTTCGGCGGCACGTGCGGGTTCATGCTGAGCGCCCTGTAAAAACGCGTCGGCAACGCGGCGTTTCCGAGTTGGGTTCCTCTTAGAGTGGCACCGCGGGCAAATGCGTCTAAGAGCGCGGGGTCGCGTCTGTAGTGCTGCACACCCCGACTGGTGACCGTCAACTGTCCGTTTAAGCGCGGCTTCGGCCTAAGTTTCGGCTTGATAATCTTTATTGTCGGCGAAGGGGGTGGTGTAGGCGGCAACGGTTGCTCGAGTATCTCGGCGAGCGCAACCAGCGGGTTAACACGATTCCTAGGCGGCAGAGGTGGCGTCGCGTTCGAACGATTCGATAATTCCGCCTGGTAGTCCATAACCCGCTGACGAACCAAGCACGGCGGTCGTGGAGTTGGATCATCAACCTTTTCCATTTCGAGAAACATCACCTTTGGTTCCGGGTCGAACCGAACTGTTTTCCGTTCAGAATTGCTGTCTTTGCGTTCGCGGTTTCCGCAAACGACGTCGACACGAATTCCGTCTTCAGAACCGTTGTCCATTTTCAAAACGAAGCGCCAAACACTAAACGGAAAAATAGAATTATATGTTTTATAAGTAATAAACACTAGTTTTTCGACGAAAAAGAAAAAAAATCGCACTGCCTGCCCTACACAATTCTAACGGTCCGGAGACGGTAACGTGCACGCGTAGAGCCCGTAGGACGACTGACATTTGTTCGCGTCCTACCGTTATAATATAACGCTGCGTCTACTGTAATTTTTTTTTCTATTCAATATAAAAGGATCGATCCGATTGGTTGGGACAGTTATCGACTTCCGTTATCATGATTCGCGACATCGCATCCGGCCGGACAATGTACGTTTTCATGTGCCTTACCTGTTGTCTACCTTTCTACCTAACTATCAGCGTACCTATTCATTTATACCTTTGGACTAGTGTCGTATACTTGGTGCGAGGTGCAGAGGGGGTGAGCGTCGATCCTCCTTGACAATTTTGTCACTGCACATTCATATACACGATGTATAATAGTATATAATATTATATATATTTAATTTGGTCCCTTCACTTTGATGCTGTATTAAACCATTTGGAACCACCTGGAGGTAGATTTTAAGAAGACGTCAGTGTAATATTTGTTTTCTCTCTCATACCCACGCGCATTATATAGATAAAACGCTTTCACTTATTAAAATCGTTTTCTTATGATTAAAGAGTTATGTTAGATTAAAATCATTTATTACAAATACTCAGAGAATAACATTTTTGATATTATGACATATCGGTTTTACATTTTATTTTGTACTCGACTTTAAAAAAAAAAATAATAAAAACAATTCTGCGTAAATACGTAAGTGTCTATATATATGTTGCGTATGGAACAGAGAGAGAAAACAAACAGTCGTGTGGCGTGCGCTGCAGACATCATCTTAAAACATATATAGGTATATCGTTCGACTACACTATATTACAATTATTTTCCTCTGTTGTTTTTAAACAGAAAGTAGGTATCATTTAATTTTATTCGCTTTAGACACATAATTAAAAAAAAAAAGAAAAGAAAACTGTCATAAAATATTAAAATAAATCGGGAGCGTCAGATGTAATTTTCTGTTGGTCAGTCACGGGCTTGTCGATAATCTTTAAATCTATATATAGGTACACAAAGGCGTACTAAAATAATTACCACCTATCCAATGTACAACATTGCAAACGATAAATACGAAATTCAACAATCGTTCAATAAATAAATACGTAGGAATGTATTATAGGAATTCGGGTAAGTAAAAAAGTTATAATTTCGTATTAAGATGCATATGCTGTATATACGATACGCGTGTAAAAATTAACAGTTATATACCTACTCGAAAATATTATTACAACCGAGAAAATAAAAATGTATTGGGCGCTATGATGGTCATTAAAAAATAAAGGTTCTCGCACATTAGTCACTGGTCACTGAGACCACGGTTATCTACTACTAGTAGATAACCGTGACTGAGACAATATATATATAATTGCGCATGCATCACGTTATTTACACTACCGTAAAAAATAATACCAACGTCTGCCAATACAATATTTATAGATAACCAAAACAATGACAAAAAATTTATTGAATTTCTATCAAAACAAATTGTTTTTAATCAAGATGAGTAATATTGTTTTATATTATATTATATTTATGTAGAACAGCTTTTATGTACCAAATTACTGATGACACTATATTAGACTTTTTTTTATAATTTTCCTTTCACAGACCCGTCCCAAATATTTCCACGAGTGGACTCACGTTATCCATTTTTTCGTTTGCGATGTGAATGGGGCGGTAAGTGTCGTCGACGTAGTGTCGAGTATCGTCGACTTTGACGACTCGCGTACTCGCACGCACCGGACCGAAGCGCGTGAACAACACTCGGCGGCGGCGGCGGAGACGACAGCTACCTGTGGCTGCCTGATCACTCCCCACGCCCAACCGACACCAACCGTAGGTAGGAATATCGCTGCACTCGTGATCACGAACACGTCGTGTGTACGTTTTCCGCGGGGGAAACAGCAACACACTCTCCTCCCCGCGACGATCGCCTGTACAAGACCAGGCTACCTGCTCTATAAGCAATGTTAGGTATATATTTTTTAATCGGCATAAACAACTCACGGATGTATACACAATTACTGCAGTTTGACTTTGTTAGATTTGTCTATGGACAATGATTCAATAATTCAATGTGACTGCTGCGGTGGACGCGAGTAAATACGGAAATGTTATAACATACGAGGTCGTGTGATGTATTTATGATGACAAAAATAATACGCAAAAATAATATGTTTATTGATCAGACATACCTATTATATCATCATATATCAGATATATGAAAGTAAATATTGGCAGTACACTAAATCCTTATCACCGCGCGTATATTATTATTACGTAAACATTGTTATTGGTGTACCTATATGCATCCTACTAATTAGGAATTTCGTCCATCATATTATTACAGTATCGAGAGGACGCGAGCCCGTGTGCGAAAAGGGAAAGGTCAACACCTCGTTTTGACGTTTTTTGCATACCTATATAGATAACTAACAGATATTGATTTTATCGGATCAAAAAAAAAAAGTATATTGTATAATCGAAAAATTATAATTAGTAAAAATGTTGGTAAACACTTTTCGTGTACCTATAAATATAATATATTTTTTACATTACTAATTTTTGTCCATAACCCTTTCCAGGAAGGTATCATGTGGACTGGTCTGCAGTTCTAGGAATTTCGCTATCTACCCTACTGTGGGAAAATAAAATCGTAATAAAATATCGGGGATTTGTTTAATTCTTACACGAGAGTAACATGTAGACAAATACATAATGTTAATTCCTACATATATGTGATGTGTAAATTCCTACAAAAAATTTAAGTTCTTCACGAATAGGTATTTATGTAAAAACCATATGCTATATTTTAAATAATATTATAGGTATAAATTATAAGTTATCAAACTGATGATATGAAAATATTAAATAATAACATTTAGAAGAACATAATAGTGGGGATAAAGTGATGGAATAATGTACATAGAACATAGAATTATTATTATATTATAATTATTATTTTTTTATTAGGTAAATTATATTCAATATTATATAGAATGCATTACTTCTATTTTTTTTTTTTTTTATAATTATAAATTATTATTATAAAAAAAATTAATCAATATGACTACGTTAAAGCTTATAAATAAACCGCATAAAATATAATATATTTTTTTTTATTGTTTTTTTATGTATATTAAAATTATTAAAGTATAAATTATACATTCCATAGAAAGCAGTACTTATACTTCTTTTAACAATTATAAATTAATATTATATTACAATTATTATTTTTAAAATTATTAAATTAAATTAGATAGAAAGCTTATAAATTATATACTCGTATTATATAGAATGCGTTATTTTTGTTTTTTATTTTATTATATTATATACTATATACTTAATCACTATTTCATCATAAATGTACTATATTATTTTTCAAGTTTTAAACGCTTTAGTTGAAAAAATCAAACATAAAAATACAATCTAAAAAAAAATAATATGAATCGTCAATACTCATTTAGTCGTTTACAAATAACGAAATAGGTTTATATCAACTAAATTACAGTAAAACAACCGTAGAATCTAATAGTATGACTTATTATCACCTATGCAACAATATTCAATAAAGGGTTAAAATGTATGACAGTATTATATATTTATATGATTATCTAACTGATATTGATAACTTATAGTATACGTACTGTAGGAACTTACACATGTACCTGCTTTTTACTATGTAGGAACTTACATATGTACCTTAATCTACTGTGTAAGAACTAACATATGTATTTTGTTTGCCTGCAGCTAGGTCTCGTGTAGGTACTTATAGTCGCGCTCAAAATATCGACTAGTTACTAATCACCCCGTCATATGTTAAACCAAAAAACCATAATCAAATAGACGTGCAGCGCAGAACTTAATGTTATTGTGAATTGTTGATTAAAATGATTGATTTATATATGTGTTTAAGTTTTAAGAAAAGAGCATTCACGTACTACAATAATAGCACTTTTTCTCCAGTCTTGAATATTTATTTAATTGATACAAAAATGTAATTTCATAAGAACAATTTTTTTTAAAAGTTATGATGTTTATATCATAATACATTTTATGATAGCAGTTATTAATAAGAAATTAAGTCATATTAAGACTCAGTTAAATTTAATTATTAATGCTAAACGTCTTGTAATGTATAATTACTAACACTACTAACTATAGTTAGTATAAGAAAAAATAAAAGTTGTTAGTGAAAACTGTAAATATTTGCAGCCCGCGTTGTTTCCATTAGCATCCACTGCAACACCCAACACCCTTGAACACGCCTATAACCATAATCTTATAATATAACGGATGGGTATCGATGGCATTAACGCGCGACAGTAAAATAAATTGCTGGAAAAACTGATCAAGTCAGTATGATACATAAAAATACTATTAACTTTTAAGACTTCGCGGTCTTACCAGCAATGACACATCACACGTCATACTATTTTACATTTTTTGGATAAATCCATTTTCCTCTATTGTTTTAGATACTGTGCGGAGCGATGATATGTTTTTTTTGCGGGTAGCAAAATTACTTGTATTTTTCAAAATAACCGGGAAAAATTAATAAATCAAATACAGAAAACAGATATTTTTACTTTAAATCCTGTATCAATGAGATTGATTTTTATATTATGTAACATAAAAACAAATAATTGTAGATTATTGACATTTATATGTTCAACAATTAATATTATTATATTAGTTTTTTTTTATACACGCAATTAGTCAAATTTGAAAATTATTGTATTATCTTAGATTCCTAATTCCTACAATACTATACATATCTAAAATTGAAAATTATACAAGGTTCAACTTAATATTGATTACTGAAAAGCAAAATTTAAAAAAAATATTATACATTTTTTTTTTGTTTAAACATTTTTGGTGTCCAAATTTTATTTGGTGGATAAAATAGGTACCACAGATTTCAAATATATAGGTACTCAAAACGACTTATTCATATAAACTAGCGTTCAAGTTGAAATATTATATTTAAAAAAAACTACGAAATTCGTTAAAATCACGAAAATAAATAAATAATTTTGTTTGCAGCTATTATAATAATCATTTTTTAAGTTTAATAAAATATGTATCTGGTGTAAATAGATTTTAACAAGTTAGTTTCTTTAGGCTTAATCGGTGGTACTTAATAAAGAACGTAATTGGATAGGTGAACATTTTTATTAGTTCGCTATTATTTTTAAAACATTTAAAAACATATGGTTTAAAACATTTATCACAAAACGCCACATACGTTTTTCCATATGTATAATTCTTTAAACATTATTCGTGGTGACTTGACATTTAAGGCCACTATTATCAAGCTATTATCGACAAATATATAAACGATATATTTAAATTAAATGTTAACTATTTGTACAGTACAAATTATACTATGAACTTTGTTAGGTAGGTAAATATATTATATCCTTTAATCGCCACGTCACGTTTCGCGATAATATTTATATTATACGGCTATTTGTTTTTATAACAACATATGTTAGTCAATATTCAGTTTCTCGTCGACATCGTTGTAAATCGAACTTTGTACTGTCGCCTATCTATTAATTATTATCATTATTGAAATAAAAATACTTTGGTAAAATAAAACAAAATACAGTGCACTTTTAATTATACAACAAATCTATTGCTAGCATTAGTTTTTGAAAGGATAACAGGCGGTACCTAATTATAAATTATTATAATATAATTTGAAATATAATAATCAATAAATTATATGAATATAGGTATAATACAAGCGAATAGAAAATAGAATGACAGTAAAATATTTATTTTCGTGCTATACGCAGAAGAAACGTACCTACCTATATTCATGTGAAATTATTTTTATAGCTATTTTAAATACGTTATCTTAAGACTCGAATAAAATCACTAAAAAATAATAATCATAATATAATAGCTATAACTTAGTGATGGTTTAATATACAGATTTTATATTATAACCCATATTTGAAATAAAAAATAAAAATATTGTTAGTTTAAACGAATAATTCATTGTTTCTATAGACGCATTATTTATACAAATAGACCATTTCAAACTTTAAAATAATATTATTTTCTATATTTTTGTAATGGATGATTTTACTCCAACATAACTAAAAAATTGATTTTGCGTGAAAAACTTTTGTCTATATCAGCTAATGCGATCGAGTGATGGGTTGTGAGCTAGAGAGGAAAAATAAATAGTTCTCTGACACGCTCTTAAATTATAATCGATTACTAAATACAAGTTATTAGTCACTTATAGCATAGTTTATCTTTATATATCATCATTACATTGTTTATCAATTTATTTATATGTATGTATTATATTATTGACCTTTATAATGTTTACTGTCTAATGTCTATACGTGTATACTTATTGTACGATTGGGATCACGTCCGTTTTATTCTAAAGAATTAATTATTATTGTTATTAAATTAAACCAACGGATATTTATTCAGGACTGTGTACGTGGCCTTATATAAATGATAAATTGTCTTCACATTCGGGACCACAGACATAGGTACACTTTGGGTAATTTAATTGTATTAAGAAAGTTTAAGGCTGTACATTTTTGTACTTAAACCTATAACAAGAATTTAATTGATAGAAACCACTTTTACTCTATAAAACCAATAACATATATAATAATTTTCCTGAAGGTGTGGAGAGGGAACACAGTGCCGTGTGGAGATATTTAAAGCTTGATAAGTATCAAAAAAAGACTTAATTAACAAAAGTGTAGTATCAAAAAATGTATTTTTAAATATAATTATAATAATTATATCGCTCTATTATGCGGCACTTTTAACTGTTGCGTTAAACTGTCAACGGGCCGTCATCAGGAAACGACTAGCTACTGAAATACCCACCGCTTCTGTAAATATAAAGCATACTTAAATAATTAATTTAATTATTTTATTTTTTGTTTTTAGTATAATATAACACGAATAATAGATTATATTTTTATCTAAAATATAGAGAGCTTATATTACAAAATTACAGATGAGAAAAAGCGCAGGCGCTGGGGCCGTGTCATGTCGCTAATTTACATATAATATGTATAATCAAATGCAATTCTTATTTACATTTTTCAGCCGCTTTAGTATGCAGGGGTGGTAGTGGCGTTGGCCCCCTCCGTTGGCCGTATCAAAATGTGCTACCTATTTAATTTATTTAAATTCAATATTTTTGTGTTATCCTATGTAAATTTATTTTTGTATAATTTGTATACTATTCTTTGTCTTTTGTTTTTATAAAATAAATTTATAAATCGTTGATAACAATATTATACCTAATATTATTGTGACCGATGAAGTTTATGAAAAAGTATTCATTTTATTTCATAAGGAATTATTGCATTATACGTGTATATATTATATATATATATATAGTCGTATTCATAGTAGGTATCTAAATAGTAATGATATATACATATTTATGATCCGCCCCTCCGGTTAATGTAGGCTGGATCCGTGCCTGGTATAGTATGCAGCTCTTACCTCGATTGCCCAGACCGTACGCCCTATATACTGGTTGAACCACTAATCTCTATCACCGTTGTAAACACGTCTATAAAGGAGTAACCATAGTTGAGAAAATAATAATACAATTAATTTACTCAGAATCCCGTGTATAGGTACATAATATATTCGCATTATGTGGTCGTTGTTATAATATAATAATTTGTACAATATTTTTTACGTTTTTTTTTCTCTCACGTCTTTCAGTTTAACAAAGGGTCATTATACGTTCGCTTTTATTGTTTGCATATATTTCTCTAGGTAGGAATGGCAGAATAAATTAGTTTTGAATATTAATTATGAATTATTATCATACTCCTGCAAGCGGCAGGCAGTAACGCACGTCGCCGCCGCCGCCGACAACGACGCAGCAGTATTGCAGTACACGTAGGAGTTGTATAGTGGTGGTTGTAAAAGATGTGTGTGTGTGTGTGTGTGCGCGCGCGCTCAAGGCAAACAACGCTCGTCGGTACGCCACAACACGGAAAACTATTTATTAATTAAATAAATTGATACATTTTCGGACTTTACTCATTAGATGGCTCGTCTGCACACCGAGTATTTGCATTTAAAAAATAAATCACGAAAAGCAGTCCTGTAGAACTATTCAGATACCTGTATGGCTGTCCAAATAAATCGCCTCACGTTTTTATAATGTATAAAGATACTGCGTGCAGCTACAGTAACAACTAATAATTCCATTTTAGAAAATACCAATGAGCATAATCACCCTGCAGATTCAATTAGGTGTAATTATTGTTCACTTTTTTGAATTATCTACGTTCGAGTAAATGTATAATTTGTGCCTAACTGTTATTAGGTACAACATATTGAAAATAACGAAGTTACAGAAATGTTTAATAAACGATTTGGCAACGTTGTATCCAGTTTTTCTCGGAATCGCATACCTTTGAAAATTCAAAACCGTGTTTTTTGTTATTTCGGCACTATCCGAAATCGTATACTTACAAAAAAAGTAAAGCATATGCGCAATCGTAATCCCCAGATTTTTACGAGGAATTTGGGTCGTGGTCCTAAACAAACAAGAACCGTTGTCATGTAGATATAATATGTTCGTGTAAAAACGATGAAGATAATAAATAATGGGTCATAAAACTTATAGAAATCGAACCACAAGCCGAATTTATAAATGTTTACATTTTATCGTGGTGACATATTTGGGTCTCGGGATGACCAGGCCACGCACATAATATATATCTCACCACAATAGTCAATATAACAATATAATGTATAGCGTTGAGTGCGGTTAGACGTGTGAAGTATTTTTTTTTTTTTTTTTGACCGACCATACGAACGGAACGGCGAGAGGGTAAATGGATTATCTGTAGACACTACATAGAAGATCGATTTCCTTTTTAAATGTGGCGAACACATACATCGTACAATAAGGTAGGTAATGCCACCCACATGTACCTAGAATACCTACATTTAATGCAAAAGGCAAAGAGAAATCACTGCGCAGTAAAAACCATAGTACAGAACAGTCATATATAGACTGTGAATTAAACACTCAAAACCACGGATAGGCACAATATTGGACGTATTAATGTATAATATATAAATCAGTCAATATAAATCTTATAGTATGATAAAAATATCAATATAATATCTATTACTATAGTAGATAAAAAAAAATACATTATTATTACTATATACGACCGCAATAGATCAGTATTATTAAAATATATCAAGAACAATTAAATAATACTAGAAATAAATAATTTAATATTAATTGAGATCAAGTGAAATATTTTTATAGTGATGTTTCGTAAAAATATTATGTATTAGTTCTAGTTTATTCACCGGACACCGCTTATATAAGACTCTATAGGTATATATTGTATATTGTATATATAAAACATAATATAATTATAAAACTCATCACGTCGGTTATAAGATTCAAATTTTGTTAAAAAATGATAGGAAATAGATAAAAGTAAACATTTTTGGTTAAAATTTAGAAATAAATGGTTATGAAATGTTTCGTATATTTGTGTTGGTTAGGCATTATTGAATTTAATATTTATGCTTTACAATATGTGTATATGTACAACAAATTTTATTGCATTTCAAATTTAATTATAGGTATATAGTTATCGTTATTGTAGTGTGAAGACGTGAGGTACATTCCTGATTACCTGTTACAGCTATCGTAATTATTAAAGTTTTTTTCCCACTCCGCTTAAAAAATTAATTTGGTTATAAATTATAAAATTAGATATTTGTGTATATACCTATATATTTTTGGCGTACCTACTTATTATAATACAAAATTGATTTAGATTGTTAAAGATTTATGTTTATTAATTTAATATATTAATTAATATTTATACATTTTTGACGTATTATAATAAATAACTTAATAATTGTATTGATTGATTTATAATTTATTTTTTACGTCCGAATTCCCCTCACGTTCAACCGCCATGTCCAAACGGCTACGTCCCTTTGTCCAAAACAGTGAAAACCAACCCTACAGTAGTTGTTACACCATGTATACGTGATATACTGATATATGTATGTATAAAATATGTAATACGATATTATTATTAACACTTAGGTAACAGTATAATTGTTTTCAACGATATCTGATACGATTATATTATATTATATTACGCATTGTATAGTTTTCCGTATTTCATGAAAAAAGGCCGAAAATAAAATCCGACCTGCTGTGATTGAAGCGACAACAGTTGAAAAGTACATAACCCAAAAGTGCTCTCAAGGAGGGTGGAGTTAATAAATAATAAGTATACCTATACCGGTGTAGCAGAAAGCTCATTATAACTTATTTAAGCTGTAATAATTAATTCTGTTAACTGTAGTCATTTACTGATTTGTTTAAATATTTTATTACTCAAAGACACTTAGCCGTTCTAATATTTATTTATAATTTATTATAAATTTAATATTTGTATAATATTTATTTATTTCTAATATTTAATAATATATAGGTTAATTTGCTTTAAATTGTCTACAACACATCAACTGTCGTCAGCCGTTTATTTTTTTTTCGTTACCTGCAAACGGTGTATCTTCTTACAGCGGCTATACGGGCATGGCCGGTTTCCGCCAAAAGTGCGTTTGAATTTTAAATTTTTACGAAATAGCGTAACGATAACGATTTATCCTCAAACGATTTTAAATATTTGTTATTATTCAAAATGTATAAGTCGTAGATAC
>VUJU01005546.1:0-13391 GCA_009835225.1 Aphis craccivora
AATAATTATAAAATAACTTAAATTTTGACGTATTCAGGCCATTAAAACATAAACTACCTTTTTTACCAACCACTGAAAATTATATCCTAGGCTGACAAATCATCTTCATTCAGAATCGTTTTTCGTATACAATGATAATCATCATTGGATTCAAATTTAACCCTCCTATAATATAAAATAGTGATCCTCACGCCATCTAATGTAAGCAGAGCGGTACCCACTTACCCACTTTTTTTTTTAAGTTTATTTTTTTTTTTTTATTGTAGACAAAAAAAAATCAAAAATCGTTAGTTATAATGCTTTTTATCAGCGTATTATATAGGTAGATCAAATTTTTACGTAATATGTCAAAATCGCGAAAATGTACAAGTACCTAATTTTGTAGTGGAAAATTCATACAATTTTTTGTGTTTGAGTATATCTAATTAGGTTAATAATTCAACAATAAGTTTCCCATAAGTTTTCCTCCAAATAGCTATAAAGAAAACTCGAAACCTCATTATATAGGGAAAATGTTATAACTTATAATCATTTTTATTTTAAATTTTTACAAAATTGCTTAACGATAACGGTTTATCCACCAACGTTTTTGAATATTTTTTATTATTCAAAAAGTGTAAGTCGTAGATACTTGAAAATTTCACCAGTTATTTAGACTGCTGTTTTCTTTACATAATTTAATGTTCAAAATATTTCTCTTAATTTTATATTTATAGGCATTTGAAATATTCATTTTTGTTGATTTTTTTTTTTTTTTATATATATTAATATCGATAAAATTTTCTTGGCTCAAAGTACTTGACAATTTATTACAAAGTTTTCATAAGTAGTATTACAGTGATTTCAATTGTATAAGTACAGGTACATAGGCACAATTTTTTTTTATTAACAATTGAATTTCAAATACAAACAACAATTTGTGAATATTATGAATATTTGCAAATATTGTGTATTATATATTATATTATTTATATAATATGTAGGTTTAATTCATAAAAATTGTTGTATAATAAGTAGCTAAGAGTTGAAAATTTATTACACGATTTTCCATAAGTTTGGCTTACAATAATTATAAATTATCCTGGTTTAAATTTTTATTCACTTGTTAAATAACGATTTACTACCATCAAATGATTTTAAATTTTTGTTGATTAAAAAGACGTTGTCTTAACTTAATTAACTCAAATAAATTATATAAATTATAGATAAAAAATATAAAATATAAAAAAAATAATAATATAATAATATAATAATAAAATATATATAATATAATATAATTTTACAACAAAATATATAATCATTTATTAAAGTTGTTAGTTGCAAGTATTTATCTAAAAATTCAAATTTAAGGTCTAGTACTCCAGTCTGAAGACTGCCTTTGTCGTATCACTGTTGTGGTATGATAACAGCTCAGCTGTTATCCATTCAATACCGAGTGACAAGCATGGACGGTGACCAATGTGTTTTTAATTTTTATCATATTATAACGATTTAAGACAGCCTCATACATACAACAATGCAACATGTTCGTTCTTAAAGTTAAGAGTAGCACTGAAGACGAAGTTTTTCGACCGTCAATTAGGCGTTGAATCGTTTTTTTTTTATTGTTTTTGTCAACATACAACGGAACACATTTACATGATGAACATTGAACAGTCATCTTTTCGTCCAGTGAAATTTCATGTTTTCTGGTAACTATTGTTCGAGCAACAGCCAATATTATGTATTAATGTTGTTTTCTCTAGTTTAGGATGGTTTTTTGTTTGCTGACCACTAGCTGTCTTGGTGTTGTGTTGTTCCTGTCCGTGGTTCGAATGCCAAAGCATACGTCTTGTTTGATGATTTAACCGTAAGCAGCTATGACTGGGTAGTCACATGCATGTGGAACTTGTACTTTTAATCGTATTACATTTTAATACCTTGGTTTTTAGTGAGTTTTGCATGAGATTAAATTCGCCATCCAACACAGTCATATATGTTTGTGAGTATTGGTCAACATTCATGTTATATTTATTAGATATTACTGTTGTAAGCTAACCAAAGAAAATTATTCATAAAATTGTTTATTGTCCTAGTACCTAGCCTTCTAACGTAACTATTATTTTTGTATGATAATATTTTACTGTTCTTTCAGAGACAACATTCAATATTGAAAACAGTTACCACCCTTACGACAGAAATTGCTGTATATTGTATGTGGTCCAACCATCAAATTTTATAATCATAAAAATATCACTATCTAGGTACTATATGTATAGGTATGTGTGTGGATAGTGGATACCTGCATAATATAATATTTATACTAGCCATATTAATGATTCAGAAAGGAAATAACTGCATTTTCTAGAAAATGTTTAAAATGCATTAGTTAGTTATCAATTAGTGCAATATTGCCATATTATTATAAATTTTAAACATTTGCTCAGAAATTATGTAAATTATCTAAACTGTGATACATACTAGTCATACAGTTCATTCAAAATCTTTTTCATTTTAAATAATATTAAGAACCAATAGAACTTGAATTGTTCAATAACTCATAAAAGTTAAGACTAAATCCTCCAATAAATCCATCCAAAAAAGAGACAAAATTCAACAATAGCACTATGGTCACATCAGTAGTCGCTGATTTAACCCTTGCAATATACAATGGAGGTTATTTATATATTTTGAAAATGTATGCAATTTGTGAATATCTCATTACGATTTTAATTATCAGCTATTGTGTAAAAAAAAAACTGAATTAAATTAATTTTATCTGGCTTGCCTTAAAAAAATTCATAAAGACTTTTATTGATACTTTAATTTTTTCAATGAGTTTATGTATTTTAAAGTTTAAATTTTTTTTTCACAACCATCACTCACTTAAAAGCTTAAATACCAATAAAAGGCTATGAGATTTGCTAGGTAATAGGTAATTTGACTCTAATGATGTGTTGTCCTCATTAACATTAAATTATATTTGATACATTTACATAGTTGTCATCAATTTCTATAGATACTGCAAGGTGAAGCATAAAAAATATTTTGTTATAATTCAAAAAGTATAAAATCATAAATATTTGATACTTTTTGCTATTATGCATATCATTATTATTGCAATATGCAATTACATTTTCAAAATATTTAGATTAATTTAAAGTTGGTAACAGTTATTATACTTTTGACTTTTTCACACCATTAACCGTATGACAGTATTATGACATTGATTTATAATAAATTAATAATATTATAATATGATATAATACTTTAATTATTATTATGTAATACGATAATATTTTTGTCAATAATAAGTTCAACCTTCTGTATATTACTTGTCTTGTAAAGAAAATGAATAACAAATTGTAATGTACATCATCTAACTTTAGATACAATTAGTAACAACTAACAGGCTCATTATTTTCCCTTATAAAATATGATAATTATACTTCTTTTTTAATGTTTACTTATAAAGTTATAACCTATTATGCATCATGATCTTAACTTTTATTAAAAAATGTCCTATTACTAAAATAGGAATCTATTCACTTCCATTCCATTCAGGTGTTTTTTTCTACTTAACCATACCTACACAAAAAAAAAAAAATATTTTTGAAATTATTATTGAAGAAATTATCGGTAATTATTAGTATAATTAATTTATTAATTTAATATTGACTTTTCTAATTAAAAAACTTAACTAAATATTACTATAATATTATATTATTATATCTAATATATACATAATTATGCTCAATATGCTCAAAATGTAACTTAAAATTAATCTAATTGCTTTAAATATTTCATAATGCGTGTGGTTAATCTTCAAAAAATTATGTCAAAGTTTCTCATAAGTTACAATAAAATAACTAAATATGTTATTATTTTTTCATTAAAAATATTCAATGTTGTCAAAAATTGTATGTTGTGTGTGTATACAAATTTTGATTATGATGTACTTTTAATATTTTTGGATTGTTTTAACAACAACTTGTAGTAAATTTTTAAATTGACTTTTTAATTTCTCATACATAAAAAGTGTATGAATCATATTAAATAATATTTTGTAAAATATTGTTCACAACTTGCTGACTATGATCGTTACTGATATTTACCGCTAGATGGCGTTATTATATACGATTTTATTTTTTATAATTTTTCTTATTTTCACTACCTATTCGCTTATACATTTGTAATCTATTTTTAAATTATAGTTCCCAATACGTGTTTTTTTTTTTTATCGTTTTGGTATTGGCATTATTTTATACTTTTTTTTTTAACAGTAGTTACTAGTTCACTACTACAAACGTAGACAGTTATCAACAATTTATAAGTCAGTAGTCAGGTAATCTATTTTACTATCGACATTGCCTACTTCGTTAATTCTAACGTTTAGTTTTCGACAGTTTGGTAGTAGTTAGGTATTATAATCTTGGTGATTTCATCACTTTTAAAAAAAATTAACTTGATGTCATATATTAATGACTGACATGACAGAAAAATAGTACCTAAACAATACCTTAATGTTGTAAACTGGTTTTTCATTTTATAATTCAACATTAATTGGAAATCGATTTTTACAAAAGCGTTGTCGATGTAGGTACCTGTATACATACTTAATTTTTTATATGATAGATAGGTAGGTAAGTAGTAAATTTTAAGTAGTAAGTAGTATACTTACAAATTGTTACCTACCTATATAATACTTACTACCTACTGTTGCATAAAAAATAATTATAGGCAGACGTGTATATAATACAATATTGGTATATATTTTTTAAGAATATACGTTTTCTACGCGATATAATATGTGATAAAATCTTTTGCTGTATATTCATAATTTTAAGTCGCTGCAATCGATATTCATGAAGAGGTCGGCCAAACGATGCTATCGATCCAAGAAACGTAATTGGATACCTTCGTGTAGACGCCAGGAGCATTTGGTTCACCGCACAGTTTCCCGAACGACGTAATACCCACTTGAATGTACATACACTCAAATTCAGGATGTACGATCTGTAACGGTCCGCCTGAATCACCCTAGATAGGTACATAGAATATTTACAAAATCAGTAACATAACAATTTTAAAATGTTCGTAGACTCAAATAGGGTTGGACATGGCTGAAATATCAGGTGACGTAAACATAGTTTGAAAAAAAAAAGTACTAAAATTACGACGTAATAGTGTAGTGTGTAGAACTGTTGTAGACCACTGAGTTGTAGAATGTAGATGGAGTAGACATAAAAAAATGTTATAAAATTTAAAATAGGTACTATACAATTGGACATTAAATTTTCAGAGTATCAAATTGTGATCCGTGTACCTATTAAAATGGCTACTAGTATAATAGCTAACAGTGGATACCTAAATATTAACGACTGTTTCAATCTGACTAGTTGGGTTTAATATAAAAAAAAAAATAGTTTATAGATTTATTTTATTTTTACCAAGTAATATTAACTAAAAATTACGTATTTTAATTGAATCTTTATACTTGACATGTGTCTTTGCCCCCTTCCATTTGTCCGGCGCAAATTTGATTACTTGGATTTATTCCGAATTTCAAATTTGGATTCGTAGAAGACGAATAGCTACGATTGCATTCATTTTGTTCCACGAAATCTAATGATACTTTCATTAAAACATTACTCGTTTGACCAGCTGAAATAATAAACAATAATAGTTTAAAAAAATACTTATCTATAAATCATCAAATAATTTTAAAACAAGTCTACAAATAACGCACGCGCGAAGCCGTTTATATACAACACAGAGCAGTATACTATCTTATTATTTCTGGTAAACTGTGAAATTTAAATTTAAATTACTTCAAAATTCTTTTAAAAGTGTCTGATTTTATCACATATTTGAGCACAGAACAATTTTAGAACTACCTAATAAAAAAAAATTGATATGCATAAGACTAATTGCATCACTAGGTAATTGCAACTAAAAAATAGATACCAATTATTTATATAAATTAAATATAGGTAGGTATTATGGTATATCGGTATTGGGGGGCACAGTTAATATTACTGTTACATAAAGGTGGGTAACTAGAATATATGATAATAAAATAACTTTATTTTTGAAATAATAAAATGATAAATTATTATAAAATTTTCATTTTAAAGTTTCTCAAAAATACTAGTATCTACATTCTACAGTAGTACGTATGTGATCTAATTTAAGACATCGTCCACATCACATTATACTAATATTATTAGGTATATTATTATTATGGTATATTATTTGGTTTTTTGATCATACATACCATTCATACATATAATAACATATAGGTATTATGTATGAAACATTTTACAGTAACCTTTTACAAAATGTTCTTAAAGTTACAAAAAGTTAAAAGACTATATAAAAACCTGAACTAGTTCTTCCCCAACCAATGGCGATTGCTTGTTTAGTGGTCAATTGTTCTTCGGAGTTTAAGCAAACTGGTAAGATAAATTGATTGAATTTAACCGGTGTGCTTAACCGGTATAGACCGATATCATTGTACATCGACGGAGGTTTGTAATTTGGATGCAAGATACGCTCTACGATTTCACGAATCTTAGGGTCGGCCGCACCTTCATTGGAACCTATGTCGTTGTCACCCAGCAAGGCCCATTTAACTGGAGTTCTGAAGTAAGAATAACCATATCGTACAGTAACAATTCGTTTCATAATATTATAATAATATATTATTTTATGTATACATACGTGTATTGAGAGAAAAAAATAAAGTAGTAAATTACTTAATTGTAGTAGGTAAGTACATAAAACAATTCATTAAAATACTTCATAGGTATCTACGTTAAAAACTAATTTTAGTTTTCACTTAAATGACGAATAATATTTATCTGTTTATATAATTATCGTTAAATATTATTCCGTTTAATATTACCAATATATCTGGATTCATTTAACAGTGTATCTACTAATTAATAATTATAAAATAGATAGATAGGTACAATGTAGGTAGAGTTTCAATAATAACAGTACCTAACTTACTTTTTTCCAATTTCAGAACAGTGGGCTGCTGAAAGCACATAACGATCGCTAATCAATGACCCACCGCAAGCCCATTCGACATTTTTAATTTTCTCTCCAAATCCTAAAAGAACCTAAATAAATATGACTAATTATTACAAACATTAAGTAGGTACACACATTTATTTCGTTTATTATTCTTTGAAGGTTGTACGTTTTACAAGTCGTTCGATGTCTAGGTTCTGACGATTCTATTATATTTTAGTAAGGATACTATACATTGATGTACCTGGAGACAGCATAGATGGTATCTAACATTATAAGTGTTATATAAGTTATAGGTAGAGTTATAGATACCTACACGCAGCGATAATATTGCTCCATATAAGTATAAATAATATAAGACTAACCCTTGCAATACGGCTCTTTGAAAAATTAAAATATTATCATGAGATATTTTGGTTTTTGTTATAAAGTACACTACAGAACTGTTACAAAAATGAACGACAAGTTTATCATTACGAGTTTACCACCATCATATTTATATCACGGACAATTATTGTATTTCAATAAAATTATTCATTTAATTTTGATTTAATTTTTACTTTCATTGGTACTTGCCATATGAGGAAATTCCATTTCCTCAGCCTTGGTCCCACCGACGATGGTGAGAAGACTTTTTCTGACCCTATTGTTCGTTCGACAACCTCCGGAATCGATAGTTCCACCGCCTCTCGTAGTCAACGAATAGTATTCTCTGCACACTACACGAAACCGCTGAGAGTTAGTATATTCAGACTTAAATGGTATTGTCGATAGTAAAAAATAAACAATAATATTTCACTCACTTTCGGTGGAATTTCTACCGGGGACATCTCGTGTTGTCGGACAGCACACAATTGGTACTCGTCCGCGGAACCTGCAAATCTTTGGATACGCCGAAAGGTCTTCGGCTGCACGGAGGACCACCGGACATTGGTCGATTGGCTTACACGTGTAATCGTCGTTGGTCCTGGTGATCACTTTGCACAGCTCGTCTATAATATGGATAAACGGTCGAAATAAGACATACGCGTAAGCATAATCGAGTAGTTAATTATTACGATTTGTCAGTCTCACCGTCTTTCCGGTCCCAAGATTGCGAATCGGCGGAGTACGCAAAAATCAAACACCATACAATAGCGCATTTCGACATGTCAAGAACGATAAAACGCACACACAAACGATAGATCATACCGTACGAGAATCACAAATGTACGCGAATGATTTACGATTATATACATAAAAAAATAGACAATAATATGCTCTATAGTTTATTGCTGTTTTCAATCGAAACGTCATCCGTTCCGAATCGATCTCTATAAGTACAGACCGGTTTGCCGCTGTAGTTAGGTAATATTATTATTATTATTATTGTCGGAGAAGTGGTCGATTGGATTTTTCAATATCCTCCATCGTAATATATTTATTGCTAATTGTCATATTATTATATCATGTCGAACAGAAAATAGTATCATTACACACATAAAGTCCTTGATTTTGTTATGTGATGCTCAAAGACAACATTTTCCTAGAAATCACATCATGAGTAGCATCGATATACTTATCTACCTACCTACACAGAGTATAATACGTAAATTGTATATTTGACAGTTATTATAATTATTTTATTAAAATTAAAATACCAAAATAAACGATTAATTATTAATATCTAAAAATGCAACAATCTATTTAGATGGTATATTCGAATTGTTTAAATTGATCGTTATTTCTGTGCGTTATTTTATTATTTAAATATAGTAAATCATGTTTTAAAAATGCTTGAATACTTGTATGAGAAAATAATACATTACCATTTTTTTTAACATGTTATGTACCCATAAATTATAATACGTACCATGTAATATAATGCATCAAGCCATCAACGCTAAAACGGTTTTGCTTTTTTTTCAAAAAATGGACCTTATACCTTCTGAATATTATCTATTCCTATATTGGTTAATAACTAAGTATTATAAGTTAATAAACAGCAAGTATATTCGAATAGTATATACATTAGAATCTTACAGCAATATATGAATTTATTATATACATATATATATAATAAATAAATAAAATATCCTTAAAAACAGTGAAGTACTTTTTTTTTACCTCGAGGATGTCTTCCATGCCTGAACACTCTCTGACTTAAAAAAATATATAGCTCATTATATAATATTTTCCTCATGTCCATCAAAATATTTATAATATTCAAACTGCAAAAGTAAAATTAATTTTAATAGATCGGACGATACCATTAAAGAGGAATATTTTTAAGCTAAATTTATACTTTATTTGAAATATTCTGGAATTATATTTGAATTTTACCGGGTCACAATGAATATTTTCGACATCCCCGAAAAATCACTCAAAACACGCAACCACTTAGAAATATATATAGTACAGAACACCATCTTTGCGCTTGGAATCGTTCTTTTATCGATTTATAATTTAACAAATTCATTACAGTTACCACTGACGTAACATATGTATATTAAATATTATAATACCTACTTCTTTTCCGTGCATATAATATTAAAATAACACAGAGCGACAAGAATACATATTTTCAGCCCTTTTCTAGAGACATTTTAATTTAATTTATTTTTTTGTAAATACAAAATTAATTATTTAAGGTTATACATAACATACCTAACCTAGTTTTTTTTTTAATTTTTACGATAATTTTTCTCCTATAAATGTACATAAAATAAAAAAAAATAGAAATAGATCTAGCCAACATACGTAGTATATTTACAAATATTCACGATACCTATTGAATATTTTGTATTTGAACTTCAAATGCTAATAAAAAAAAAAAAAATGTGTCTATCTATTCTTATAATTTATGAATCACTGTAAAACCAACTTATAAGGAACTTTGTATTAAATTTTCAAGTATTTTGACTACTCCAACAATTTTTTATTGATATATATATTTTTAAAAAAGCGGGCAAGTGGATACCGCTCTGCTGTACATTAGGTGCCGTGTGAATCATTATAATATATTATAGGAGTGTTGAATTTTAATCCAATGATAATTATCATTGTATACGAAAAACGATTCTGAACGAAGATGATTTGTCAGCCTAGGATATAATTTCTAGTGGTTGGTGAAAAAGGTGGTTTATGTTTTAATGGTCTGAATACACCAACATTTAAGTTCTTTTATAAAAATTGTAAGCTAAACTTATGAAAAACCTTATATTAAATTTTCAACTTTTAGCTACTTATACAAAAAATTTTATGAACTGTACCTACCTACAAAATAATTTGCAAATATTCAGGAATTTGACAAATTTTTGTCAATATTTGAACTTCAAATGCTAATAAAAAAAAATTGTGCGTATGTATTCTTATAATTTTTTAATAACTATAAGAATAACTTATGAGGAACTTTGTATTAAATTTTCAAGTATTTTCATTTTGCCAAAAAAATTTTATCGACACTTCAAAAAAATTTTTTTAGAAAAATTGAAAATTTCAGTTGTCTATAAATAGCTCAAAAAAGTCAAAATATTTTGAAAATTAAATCACGTAAAGAAAACTCCAATCTAAATAACTGGTAAAATTTTCAAGTACCTACGACTTATATTTTTTGAATAATAACAAATATTTAAAATCGTTTGAGGATAAATCGTTATCGTTACGCTATTTTGTTAAAATTTAAAATTCAAACTCACTTAAAATTTTTCCTATAATGATGCTTCGAGTTTTCTCTATAGATACTTGAAGGAAAATTTATGAAAAATCTTGTATTAAATTTTCAACTCTTAGTTACTTATACAAAAATTTTTATGAATTATACCTACAAAATAAATTGCAAATATTCATGATTTTGACGAATTTTTGTCAATATTTGAACTTCAAATGCTAATAACAAAAAATTGTGCCTATGTATTCTTATAATTTTTTAATTACTATAAGAATAACTTATGATGAACTTTGTATTAAATTTTCAAGTATTTTGATAAGGCCAAAAATATTTTATTGACACTTCAAAATAAATGATAATTAAATAAATAGCTCAAAAATATTCAAAATATTTTAAAAATTAAATCACTAAAGAAAACGCCAATCTCAATACCTGGTAAAAATTTCAAGTATTTATGACTTATACTTTATGAATAATAACAAATAATTAAAATCGTTTGAGGATAAATCGTTATTGTTACGCTATTTTGTACAAATTTAAAATTCAAACGCACTTAAAATTTTTCCTATAATGATGCTAAGAGTTTTCTCTATAGCTACTCGAAGGAAAACTTAGTGTTGTAATTTTAATCCTTAGTTATAAGCACAAAAATTTTTATGATTTTTCAACTACAAAATTACTTGCAAATTTTCGAGTTTTCGACAGATTTCGTTAAAATTTGAACTATAGGTAAACGCTTATAAAAAAAAAATTGTGACTAGCGATTCTTAATTTTTTTTTTAACTGCGATTAGAAACAATTCATAAGGAACCTTGTATTAAATTTTCAAAAGGTTTTGGTAATCCAAAACTTTTTTATCGACACTTCAAAAAAATCGAAAATATTGCTATGGTCTATAAATAGCTCAAAAAAAGTCAAATTTTTTGAAAATTTAACTGTATATAGAAAACACTGACATAAACATTTTGTGAAAATTTCAAGTATTTACAATGATTAGTTTTTGAATTACAACCATATAAAAAAAATCGATTTAGTCGAAAACTACTTTTGCGTAAAAATTCCCGTTTTTTCTTAATTTTTTTTTGGTTATTCCCGGCGCTTTTGAAAACTATTGGGAAATTCAAGAAATGACCAATGCACCAACTAGATTCATTTTGCTATCGGAAACCATCCCCAAAGTTTGAAATTGAAGCATTATTTCGACACCTTCTCGAGTACATAGACACACAAAAAAAAAAAAACACACAACATTGTAAAATCAATACATTCATCGGAGCCGCTCAGAATCTAAAAAACCAAACAAAAACGAATTTTTCAAATTCCTATAAAATAGCATTAAATAATAAGCGAAATATTTTGAAAATTTAATGATGTAAAAAAAATGTCAATCTAAATACCTAACAGGTGGAATGTTCAAGTATGTATACGACTTATTCTTTTTGAATTATACTAATAGTATATAATAAATATTTATTATCGAACATAAATCGATATCGTTACGCGATTTTGTAAAAATTTAAAATTTAAACGCGCATACAATTTTTCCTATTACGATGTTTCGAGTTCTTTAAAGAAAAACATATGAAAAAGTAGTGTTTAGTGTTGATCTTAGATATTAACAAAACATTTTTTATGATTTTTCAACTATAATAAAATGACCAGCAAATTTTCATGATTTTGATATATTTTGTAAAACTTTAAACTATAAATTGTCATAAATATAAATTTCGACTAAAGATTTTTGATTATTTTCAACTATAATAAAAAAAACTTATAAGGAACGTTTTATTAAATTTTGAAATTTTTTTGGGCACCAACATTTTTTTATCGACACTTTAAAAAAATATTCTTAGAAAAATCAAAAATTTCAGTTATTATAAATAACTCAAAAAAATCCAAAATATTTTGAAAATTAAACTGTGTATAGATAACACTAATATAAACATTTGGTGAAAATTTCAAGTATTTAAAGTGATAAGCTTTTAACTTACGACATAATAAAAAAAATTTAGTCGAAAACTGGTTTTGAGTAAAATAATAATTTCTGGAGGTTTTAGTACCACTTTTGTCAGGGAACAAGTCCAATATTTTGACATTTTCAGATTTTTATAGAAATATGTTATTTGTATCCAAACTAACCTTTGGTGTGAAAAAACGAAATATAACTACGCGTTCCTATAGTAACAATATGTGTATCTTATTATGTTCTCTTTTCGAAATAAATAAAATAAAGATAGACATACTGTTACTATAGAAACGCGTAGATATGTTTCGTTTTTCACACCAAGTAGTGCGTGTTTAGATGCAAATAATATATTTCTGTAAAAATCTGAAAATGTCAAAATATTGAACATGTTTCCTAACAAAAAAGATACTAAAACCTTCATCAGACTGTAAGGTATAACAGTAAAACATTTGGTGACGAAACGTTGAACGGTGTGTATTTGTATGAGCGAAAAAAATCAGTCTTGCTTTTATAGTATAGATATTATTATATATTAAAATAATTGTTGAAAGCGTATAGTTAAGGAATCGTCTACGACTAACCTCAGAATGTGTAAATAAAATCGACGATGAATCAATTATTATGGTCGACGTATATGATTTGTGACAACGGCTCGGTGCTTTGAATGGTCCTGAGGGATTTGAAGTATAGAACACTGCGTTTTGACTACGACTGACGGACTTAATTTTGAGACTCGAATCGTTTAGATAGATTAAAACG
>VUJU01005547.1:0-13385 GCA_009835225.1 Aphis craccivora
TGCTGATATGATAATGAGTGTAGGTATGATTGACCGAATAACCGAATTATAATATTTTCTAAACCATTTTAAACAATCCGTTTTTAATCATTTTTCCAAAGTCGTAATGAAAGTATTGTATTACAATGATTCTAATCTAACCACAAGTTGACTCGTAATTTTTTGCGGTACATTAATACGTGATCGTAGAGATGTTCTATGTTCTGTGTAATATATTTCACTCGTTACTCATCTGTGGAAGATGTTTTTGGTTAAAGATTTCATTGAACACTAAAGTATAAATTGTTGTAAGCAGTAATAATTATGTAACATGATGTTGTAGATTTCATATGCATCACAAATAACTGACAGACACAAGTCGTTATAATCTCAGAGCACTTAGGGAAAAATATTTTTATTTTTTAAGCTTTGACAATAGGTAAAACAATAATTAGTTTAAAAGTACACACTACACTTACTATTTATTAGAAAAAAAATTGTTCTTGATTAATCTTTAATATATTAATAGTTAAAAAATAATATTAAAACCCTTTCACTGTCATTGACGCACATACATGTGCGTCAATGACTATTTACATTGTTAGGCCATTGCGCATTTGTACGTTCACTCGTTTCATAGAGGCGCCATACCGTATTTCACTAGTATACTACATTGAAGTCAAACTACCGGTCATTGACCCGAAAACGTCGACTATTCACAATGTTTCTCCACCAGGTGGCGGTATAACGATGATATCAGTATTATCATTCCTATTTCTTCTGTGTTATTCTATGTATTTTACTTACAAAAATTAAAACTGCAATTTTTTTATATTTTACTTTTTATTAAATAAATACATTATACTATATGCAACATTATGCCTAGTTGCTATGTATGCGGTAGGTCTAAAAATGAAAAAAGCAAATTTGAAAACATAACATTCATAGGTAAAACGTACTTAATGTACATAATTAATGTTTTTGTAAAATAACTGTACTTCATTTAATTAATAAAACATCATATTTTTATTTTATAAAATAGATTTCCTGTCAGTGTACCACCTATAAAAGAAAATTGGAATCATTTTGTTTTACAGAATACTTTGAATCTGAACGATATAACAAAACATAGTGTTCTTTGTTCAGCAATCTTCATTTCTTGAAAATAACAACAAAATTTAGTTTTAGAAGAAAAATGCTGCACCAATTTTTATAGTTTCTAGAGTTAAATCTGTATGTATCTATAACTAAATCACTAGAGTTTCCATAACATTAAAAGTGATTTATTAGTAATTTTAAATATATTAGGCTAGGAATGATTATTCAGAAATTGTAGTACCTGCTCCAGAACTAAATTTAGTAGAACAGCAAGCAAATAGTTCAAGTTTTGAAGTTCAAAGAAAATTAGTTATGTTTTTATACATTATAGCATTGATTAAACATATAATAAAATTCCAGATTTCAAAAAGTAATGTACATATTTGAAGAAGGAATATTGCCGTTAGATGATAATTCTGAAGTTGACACATCAATAGACCATACAGTTCATCATGTAAAAATAATTTGTTTCCCACTAATATATAATATACATTTTAATTTATAACAATACTCGTAACAATATTATTAATGTATATAGGATCTAGAAACTACTGCAGAATCAGAGCAATCTTCTAGTTTCAACAATTCAGTTACAAATAAACTTTTCAAAACTATTCTTAATTATTTAAACTTGTTCATATGTGTTTTTGTTATTTTTTGTTTTATGTGCTGTGCGGTTGATGGATTCAATTGGAGCAATTTTCTGATTTGATTATTTCAATTACCTGTAAACAAGAGTTTCAAAATTATTTTCTTAATTGTTTAAACATTTTAATGTCTATTTTATATTTTATGTGTTGTGCAGTTGATGGGTTCAATTGGAGCAATTTTCTGATTTGATTATTTCAATTACCTGTAAACAAGAGTTTCAAAATTATTTTCTTAATTGTTAAAACATTTTAATGTCTATTTTATGTTTTATGTATTGTGCGGTTGATGGGTTCAATTGGAGTTTTAATTATAACTTCAATAAAGAAATTATATATTAAATATAAAAAATATATTTTGTATTTTATTAACAAATTATGTGTATGGTAACGAACATTTTTTTTTTAATTTAAGTAATTTTAAGTGTTGATATTATTATTGTATTATCAACATAACATTTTTCTTTTAGAGAAATTCAAAAGCTTCATTTTTAGCAGCTTGTTTTATAAACACTAATGATACTCCAAGGCGTCAATTTTTAAAACGCGGTATTCGACAATTAAACGATGAAATACAATAAATTAAAAAATAAACGTTTGAAACTTATTCAACAAACTGTTCGTCGAAAAAATAAGAAAATAGCTTCGTTAAATGAAATTGTCAAACAATTAAAAAAAGAAATTTTATTAGTGATGATGCAAATGATATGTTATTGGAATCTTTTGGAAAACATAAAAATTTAATTACCAATGTGTCAAAAAAACTTAGGGAAAAAAGTACCAAAGAAGTATTCTCCGGAAGTTTGACAGTTTGCATTATCACTCCATTTTTTCTCTGCTAAGGCTTATGATTATGTTCGAAAACAGTTCAACACAATACTTCCACATTCACGTACCCTGGGTAAATGGTATTCTCATGTCAACGCTGAACCTGGATTTACAGAAGAAGCCATTGAAACCAGACATTAGAAGTAAGAAATAGTAACCAACCTGTGTGTTGTTCTAAAATGTTCGATGAAATGTCCATCCGTCAGCATTTAGAAACTGATGGAATAAAATATTATAGTCGTGTACTCGTGTTTAAACTCTGATAGTTTAGATACCTATTGCAAAAGAAAGTTTAGTTTTTATGTTAGTAAACATTGTGCACAATATTTTTACCCATTTAAAGTGGTAGCACTTGTCCAAGTCGTCGATCCTCGCCTCAACGTCAATCACGGCTATAGATACTATAGGCGTGACGTCAATCCAGTATCGCCGCCTCTATGTTACTCCATGGATGTATAGAAAGATATGATGACTGGGTATTTAAGTATAAACAGCGGGTACGAAATCGTACGGCTAGTGCGTATCAACAATCAATATTATATTATACTTAAATCGAAAAACCCGCATACCTACCGTACGCTCAACTGCTTTTACAAGACATACACTATACCACGGCTATAGATATGCACAATTTACACAATTAAAATAAGCAGTACTCTGACACTGTAGTTTATTACTATAATCAATATCAAGTAATGACTGATTAGTGACTGTAAACAGTCCAATAAATCATAAATACTCTTTTAATTGCGGCAGATCATGGCCATTGATATGAAGTATCTATAGCAGTGAGGCAAATAATACCAATTATCAACAAACAATAATATTATGAATAATTATTTATACATCAATTTTATTTTTAAAAAAAAGCGGGATTTGAAAAATAATATGACAACTATGATACAACCCAAATTCCGCTAAAAGCGCTAGTAATCTAGAGGCTTTTTGATGAGAACATTTAACGCCGTTTTTTTCTGCAACACATTTATATAATTATATATGCCGTCACGAAACCATAGTATCTTAAGCCGTGGTCGTGACCATACTAATAAGTAAAATCCCTTTTCTATTTATAGATTTTCTTATCGTTTTTAATAGTAGAGTCAACAATTATTTTATACTATTTTCCAAAATCCATAATAAATATATGAGCCATTGGTCGTTATTGTTGTATTATACATATTAACATATTATGTATAGTATGTTATATATTTAAGGAAATAAAAGTATTCTATTATTTCTAAAACCTAATATCAATCAAGAACCATATTTTGAATATAGTTGTAGTGAAGAGGAGGATAATCCACCCACTTTACCAACTCTTGGTAAGTATTTTAATTTCAAAAACAGAATTATTTAGTTATTGATACAAATTTAAAATTTAAAATAATTAAAATAAAAGTACATAAGAATATTAGATACCTAAACTATTTATTAAAAAATAAAAAAATATTATAAATATATGTTTTCAAATTTTATTTCTATCTAGGTATGTGATTTTCTGTTTAAAAATAATAAATATCAAGCTAATAATTTAAAAACTTAGCCTAAAGTATAATTAAATGTTTGTCCTAACATTTTCATAAACAAATCTAATCAGGTACCCACTACCTTTAAAATGTATATAAAATGTAAATATTACTTTTTTATAGCATGATAATTAGATGAGAATATTATGAAGTACTTCAAACTTACCTAGGGAACTAATAAAATATAAAAAATATATTCAATTCACATCAAAATAAATAAATTATATATTATATATTTTATTCATCAAATTGTTAATCTTATTTAGACTATTTTCTTAATAGTTATTACTAATAATTATTATCAGGGTTGGGATTTTATTTTTATTTAGTTTACTTTTAAAAGTTTAAATTGCCTAAATATGCGCTATAATATGACCTTAAATATTGTTAAATATGCACTAAAAACATGCAAAAAAAAAGAAATCTTACAGTAGAAATCGACAAAATAAGCAGATAACAAAAATTAGAACCATATACCTAATTCGAAATCATCGAAATAGTATATTATACATATAATCTATAGGTATAATATTATCGCTGTAATTGTATGGCATTGTATCAGCGTAATTGGCCTATTTGCTTAATCTATACATTTACAATTTACTTGATAATTCGATTGACAAAAATAAAACCATGATTTAGTAAAATATAATTTCATAAAATAAGAACGATTTTGATTCAAAAAACAGGTAAAAAAGTACTAAAAATTAAAAACTAATTAATTAATAATAATACCAGAGTTTGTAAGTTAAGTTTAAATTGTATTAAAAAATTAGTTATGACTTATGCTTTTACACACGTTTTATTACTATAATAAATGAATAGTTAAAACCTTAATAATCTATATACTGTGTGTAATCATTATTAATGTTGTACAACAATGCATCAGCGTATAACAGAAGCACAAACACGAAACTCTTATTATTATTATTCATTGATCGCATTTTACAAACAAAATACAAAATTAAAATGTAAATACCTTCTTTAATTACTGATGCATAATTAGGAGTGAAATATCATAATTAAGTATTAGACTTTAAAATTATTATCAAAAAATGAAATTATATAAAAGAGCATTGCGCAGCTAAATATGAAAACAAAATTATATACATAGAAACATAAGTCCTATAATAGCTATATAATAATTAATAATTAAATATAAATGCGTAGATTTTTTTCATCCTCCACAGTCCACACAAATTGTTCAAAATTGATTTTAGTTTATGTGACGTAATCTATAAACGAAATTTTACCTATACTTCATCACTTCCGTATAATACAATGCCATTAAAATATATATCACTAATAATAATTAATATGTTAAACAGATATATATATATAACAAATTCATATTACAATATCACACATTATATTACCCTAATTGATAAAAAATGTATTATGATGTGCATTTGTATAACATATTCATTTAAAAGTATGATACATCAAAAACAGAGTTGTAATACAGTGTTTAACATGAATACGTAAAATGTTAAGAATTGTTTCATCGAATAACAAATATAAATATAATTAAAAAAATAATAATTAATCAATAATTAAAATGTGTAGCAATAAATTAAAACAAAACTAAATGTGATCTGGTTGGTTGGATATTGAATATCTAATAATATTAAGTACCTATATTATAATAAAACAGCTTTGGGTTTTGAACTAATACACAATCATAACATAAATTTATTTTCGAGGCAAGTGATGTTTATTATTTTATCAGTGTACAAATTAAATAAAAATTTTTGAAATTATCGGCTATACAAGTTTATTATTATTAAGTCTGATTAAAATCGATTTACCCATAATCTCAATATAATTTATCATATTAAGTAAAATATTTATAGATTATATTCATTATTCAATATTCATACATAATTTCATTTTACTCACGTTTTGCTTTCACAATATGGAAATATTTAAAAATATATTTATAAATAATTTTAAAACAATAATAAATTATGAATAAAACGATGAAAATAAGGAACAAAAATGTCATAATTACATCAATTAAAAAATATTGATACCACGTAAGATTTAAAGCTTGAGATTTTAAATGTGGTGCACCATTGTGACGTAAAACGTACTCTGTCCAATAAACCACTGATTCTGCTTGTGACATGGGTCGATCTTTGAACCGTTCGGCAACGATTTTAGCATTTTTCTGATACCTATCCAAAAATATTGATGTGTATTCTAAAACTTCGAGTATAGCGCTTGCAATAGGTTATTTATACGATATATAATTAATCTAAAACTATTCACCTATCGTTGTTGACTATCTCTAAAACGGAGTTTAAAAATGTCTCTTTGGTAACAGATAACAAGTCCATACAGATCGCCATACCGGCGTTGACCAAACTGTCGATATTTCTTGGTTGATCGTAAAAAACAGGAAATCCAAGTACAGGAACACCTGCGTCCACAGCCTCATACACTCCAGATATGCCTCCATGACTAATAAACAGTTTCACATTGGGATGTGCTACACAATACGGGCAGATGACATAATAGATACGTCATTAAAATTAATATTATAATTGTTTAATTTAAAAGTTATATCTGTAAAACAAACGCACAAAGAATGTCACGTTGTGGAAACCATTTCCGGGTCATCACATTTTTCGTTTTTTCTTTCATATCGCCTTCATATTTCCATAACACTTTCTGTGGAACCTGAGCTAGAGCCTCTCGGAACGCGCTAAGTATGTTCTCTGGTAACGATGACATTGAAACCACTGAACCGAAGGTGAAGTAAATCACCCCATGAGGTGCGTCTTCGATGAATTCTAAAATATCCTGTGAAAAAGTGAATCAATGAGTTATATGACCATGCTCTTGACACATTTTTTAATCTATAAGCATGTATAAAAAAATGTTAGTCTTATACATCATCATTTGATAATACAAAATATAAAATATTGTATCTTTGTGAATACGCTGATTTACGAGCATTTTCATACTTTAGAGATGTGCTTGATAAATTACCTAATTATTAAAAATTAACAACATTTAACCTTAAACTTCAATAACTGTTTACTTTAATGTAGCTAATACGACTGCCAAAAGTTTTATCTACACATACCTACAACGCAGTTATCAACGTAATTACCTTTGGTATTGGTTTGGGAGGTGTCAGATGTATGCCACCGATTTGGACAATATTCTGAGTCAGAGGACGAGCCGGTTCTGTGATGAAGTGCGTGTTTGTGAAAATTACAGATGGTTTTTCCAAGTCCACGGCGTCGTATGGTCTTGGGTCACTCCACTGATACTTAAGCAAATTGTACCACCTCGTCGTCGAACTGTAGACGGTCAGCACAATGTTGGCGAAACGCTCTACGAACGTTTTGGGTACCACCCGATCGGACAGCATGTGCCCCGTTACGGCGGGGTTAGGGTCGTGTCCGGTAATCGGACGTTCCAAGAACGTGAAGATCGGTGACGGAACCACATAGATCATTGGCACTCGTAGCACAGTGGCCACATACGCCACGCACTCAGACGATAAAGCTTCGGTTACAACCAAGTCGAATCGTCTGGTAATTTCCCCGTTAAGGATGGCTGACATCTGTGAGTGTTCGTAAATCGAGTTGCAATCCGTCCGTGTTACGTTCACTAGGGCTTCCATCATTTGTCGCGTGTTGCTGCCTACATCGATCAGTATTTTCAAATCCATTTCGAGGACCGGTTTCGTCAGATTGGACACGTCCACCTCTGTGTAACCGTCCCGGTCACCGTCCACGAACGGCGTGAAGACGGTCACCGTGTGGCCGCGATCTGTCAGAGCTCGTAGGACTGATCGCATCACGTTCCAGTGACTTTTGCCCGGGACGGTTTCCACTGCCAATATGTTAGCGGCATTGGTTGGAGTCCAATGGAGCGATGCGATGTAAGTGCAAAACGTAATCAACAGCACAGCGAATTTCGACATGATAGTTTTCCTGTTACTGTTTTCTGTGATACAATATACAAGTACGTATTTAAAAAGATAATATTGTGTATTGTGTTGATATGATGATGAGTGTATGGTAGACTGGAAAACCGAATTATTATATTTACTAAAACATTATAAACTCGCCGTTTTTTATCATCTTAATAAAGTAAAGAAATTAATCTATTACAACGATTTTTTTTATCCTAACCTAACCACAGTTGACTTGTATTTCCTTTGCGGTAGATTAATACGTGATCGTAGAGATTTTCTATGTAATATATTTCACTCGTTACTCATCTGCAGAAGATGTTTTTGGTTTAGGATTTCCTTGAGCACTAAAGCACAAATTATTGTAAGCAGTAATTAAGTATATTATTAAGTAACATGATGTTGCTTATTTCATATGAATTGCAAAGAACTATGATAGACACAAGCTGTAGTACTTTAGTTTACCAATAAAAATCTTAGAGCACTTACGGAAAAACATTTTTATTTATCAATCTTTCACAATAGATAAAACAATAATTAGTTTAAAAGTACACACTACACTTACTATGTATATATATTTTTACAAAGAAAAATGTTCTAGATTTTTCTTCAATGTACTTATATCAATATTTTATAAATAAGATTAAATGCATATTTTTGTTTGTGTATTTGTGTATATATTATACATTATTTCATTATAAGTAGTTGAATCAATTTATAATAAATATATACAGGGTATTTCAATTTTTATGTGACAGCAGATTTCAGCATGAAATATTTAAATTAGGAATAAATGACCTATTTGAATACTTTTTAAAATTAAGTAATCTGAATTAATTTGATATTAAAAATGTATATTTACTTTTTAATTAGAATAGGATGGTTCAAGGAGAGGTAACTTTTAAAATTCAAATAGAAACTTATATTTTTGAAATATGATTTGTGCACAGTTAATTTGTAATGAATTTTAATTGGTTGTTTACATTGATGTGTTAATGATTGAAGGCGCCTATTGACAATAATTGACATCTGAATATTAAAATTATCAATTTATAAAATTTCAACAGTGAATAATACTAAAAATGCATCTATTGTACACCCATTATAATCTTAGTATTAAATTATCAATTCATTTAAGTATACAATAGCAGCAGTTCAGTAAGTTTTATATTGAACCAATTACAAATTATTTACAAGACAACTTAGTTAAATTTCTCGATTTGCGATCGATGAGTTTAGAATTTTAGATAAAAAAAAAAAATGTGTAATCATTGATTATAAATAGACTATTTATAATAAGGTATAATCTACAGTCTTAGAAGTTAAGGTATGATGTCTAAAATGTATACGTTGTCCGCTTGCTGCAGCAGATTTAGTTCAATTGTTATTTGTTACTCACAAGCACTGCAGGTTATGCTTATAATGGTATATTTTACAATTAATGCAATAACTGTTTTCCTTTTTAATATTTTTAAATTTTATTCTGTAAGGATAAATAGAGCTCCATGCTATAATTTTTATTTATGTGTTTATTTGTACAACGAAAAATAAAACATTTAATTTTGTATAACAATTTTTTTATAGTCTAATCTAGTTATTTTATAAATAAGTTTTTAACAACAATATTGGCATTAAAAATTTTGAATTAGGATAAAATGTATTGATACTTTTTATATGACAGTCAGTCAAACTAAGTTTAAATACATATATCTATTTATTTCAACCAAGTAGATATTTTTAAGTCATCGTAGTTAGTGCGTTTAAATTGTTGAACAATGAATTTACTTTTAAATTTACTTCACTGTACATACTATTATATCTTATGGTTCGCTTATTTTAATGTAGTAAAATGTATTAAACGATAACAAATTTTCTTTATATTAATTAATACTGATCCTTACATATTAAAATTGTACACATTTCAAATACCTTCGTATTTATGAAAATTAAGTTATAAAAATGGATAGTCTTTCAAAAATAAAAAATTTGCTTTTTAAATTTAGTTTACCATACATAGGTGTTACATAGTGTATTTTAATTGCTCGCCTATTTTAATATACTTTATATATTATAGGTAATAATTTTTTACTGATGCAATTATACATACTTAAAATATTTACCAATTATGATTTATGTCATCGAACTTTGATATTGTTATAACTAAGTAAAAACCTATTTTTATAATATTTATAATAGTATAAAATTTTACATTTTGTATGTATGAAAACAACTTTGTATTTGAGAATTAGATGTTTTTTTACTTATCGGAGGAACCTATGTTGTGTAAATATTATGGGACTTTCATGTGATTGACTTGGAGTTGTATATCACAAATGGTGTATCGACCGATCGATTTTTTTTATTCGATGACTTTGATATTAAAGAAATAGATACAATTTATTTTATAAAAAAGGAAAAAATGATAATAAAATAATAAACATTTTTTAAAATAAATTCATTTAAAATTATCTTTTTATAGATCAAGGGTGGACTACCTTCTTGGTGTCATGTCAAGGGACAAAAAATAAAAATAAAAAATTTTCACAGACCATACACCTTAATTTATTTAATATGTATGGTATTCTATATTTGTATGCTAATTATAAATTATAATCTCAGTTTGTATACAATCGCTACTACACTGGTCGCAGGTTGCTAACCCTCGTTCTATTAGAGTACTTTTAAGTCACTAATTCTAGTCATAGCCAGTCATAGCCATATGTCTTTAATAACTTCTAATGAATGCAATAACATCCAAGCAATAATTATTATAATATAATATTACATTGATCATATTATCTTTATTCTTTACGTAATAAAAAGGTAATGTTTTTTCAACAACTATTTGATTTTAATGCATATTATATGCTGAATTCCTAGTTGAATCATATGAATTTTTGAAATTAATGTTGTCATTTTGAAGTGTTTAGAAATGGAATATTAAGTAGTTAGGTATGTTCCTGCTATAACTTAATATTTAAATTAAAAATATATTTGTATACATTTTAAATAATTTTATGTATAATAAAATGTATTGGTACAAATATTTATTATAATTAGCTATTGCCTATTTATCAACAATATGATCTTTATTTATCATTATATATTATATACTATAAATAATAAATATTATGTAAAATTATTGTGAAGATAAAAACCGTAAAAATAATAATATTATAATTGGTATTATGCATTGTTATTATTATTTTTTTGTTATTAAAATTATAAATTAATACAATCAAATGTTTTTTGAGCCGTGTAATATTAAATTAAATTAAGATACGAAACACACGTTTTATTACTTTAATATAAATTGATAGTTAAAACCTTAATAATCTATAAACGACTATCTGTAATGATTATTAAGGTTGTGCAATAATGCATCAGCGTAAAACAGAAGCACAAACATGAAACTCTTAATATTATTATTATTATTATTCATTGATCGCATTTTACAAATAAAATACAAAATTCAAATGTAAATACTTTCATTAATTATTGATGAATAATAAAGAGTGAAATATCAAAATTAAGTAATATTAGACTTTAAAATTATTATCGAAAAATCCAATTAGTAGCTAAATTTGAAAAATAAAAAATAAATACATTGAAATCTAAGCTCTATAATAGCTATATTATAATTAATAATTAAATATAAAAGCGTAGATTTATTCATCATTCACACAAATAGTTTAAAATTAACTTTAGTTTATGTAGCACAATCTATTGACGAAATTGTATACTTCATCACGTCCGTATTATACGATTCCATTAAAATAAATAACACTGAATATTATTAATATGTTAAACAGATATATATGTATATATACTAAATGCACATTAAAATATCACACTTAAACTGATAAAAATAAAAGTACCTACTATAATGTGCAATGGTATAACGTATATCACATTCATTTAAAAATATGATACATCAAAAACAGTGTTGTAATAATACATTCAACACGAATACATGTTAAGAGTTGTTTAATCGAACAGAAAATATAAATATAATAAAAAATAATAATCGATCAATAAATATAATTAAAATTATTATATGTCACAATAAATTAAAACAAAACTAAATGTGATCTGGTCGGTTGGATATTGAATATTTAATAATACTACCTATATCATAATAAAACAGCTTTGGGTTTTGAACTAATACTCAATCATAACATAAATTTATTTTCCAGACAAGTGATGTTTATTATTTGATAAGAGTAAAAATTAAATTTAAAAAAAAAACGGGTAAGTGGGTACAGCTCTGCTACACATTAGGTGCCGTATGGATCATTATTATATATTATAGGAGTGTTAAATTTGAATCAAATGATAGTTATCATTAATATCATTGTATACAAAAAACGATTCTGAACGGAGATGATTTGTCAGCCTAGAATATAATATCGAATGGTTGGTGAAAAAGGTGGTTTATGTTTTAATGATCTGAATATCCCAGAATTTAATTTCTTTTATAAAGATTATAAGCTAGACTTATGGAAAATCTCATATTGAATTTTCAACTCATAGCTACTTATACAAACATTTTTATGAATTATACCTACAAATTAATTTGCAAATATTCATGGTTTTGACGAATTTTTGTCAATATATGAACTTCTAATGCTAATAAAAAAAAATTGTGCATATGTATTCTTATAATTTTTTAATCACTATAAGAATAACTTACGAGGAACTTTGTAATAAATTTTCAATTATTTTGATAAAGCTAAAAAAATTTTATCGACACTTCAAAAAAAAAAATTCAAAATATTTTAAAAAATTAAATCGTGTAAAGAAAATCCCAATCTAAATAACTGGTAAAATTTTCAAGTATCTATGACTTATACTTTTTGAATAATAACAAATATTTAAAATCGTGTGAGGATAAATCGTCAACTATAATTTTTACCTCTATAATGCACCAATGATATTCACTTTGCCATCGGAAAAAACCCCCAAAGTTTGAAATTGAAGCATTATTTCGACTATTTATGCTGTACGCAGACATAAAAACAAAATAAACACACATAATTTTTAAATCAATACATTCATCACTTCGTTCAGAATCTAAAATTTCAATTATCAGCAATATAAGAAAATTATTATCAAGTCTGATTAAAATTGATTTACCAATACTCTCAATATTATTCATCTTGAGTAAAATATTTATTAATAATGTTCATAAATAATTTCATTTTACTCACGTTTATTTTTCACAATATGGAAATATTTAAAAATATATTTATAAATAATTTTTAAGCAATAATAAATTATGAACAAAACGACGAAAATAAGGAACAAAAATGTGATAATTACATCAATTAAAAAATATTGATACCACGTAAGATTTATAGCTTGCGATTTTAA
>VUJU01005548.1:0-13385 GCA_009835225.1 Aphis craccivora
ACGTTTAAGTTTTCATTCCTAAGTCTTAATAAAGTTTGTGTTTGGTATAATTTTTTTTCGTGTGGGAACTTACGTACAGGTGTAACTTTTTCCGTGTGGGAACTTACCTACGTATGGGTGTATTTTTTTTCGTGAGGGAACTTACATATGTACCCGCTTACCTGCTATGTTTCGTGTGGGAACTTACTAAACCCCATTATAATTGGGGTTAAAAAAAATTTTATTTACACCAATGTTGATTTTTAATTCTAAGATTTACCAAATTTCGATTGTAAAGTCCCAATCATAAAAATCATTTGTAGGGTTTTGATTAAACGAATTTGTAATTTTGTGTATCTTAGGTTTTACCAGTATTCGTACTTTTGACGTAACACTTATATACATATAAATTGTGCATAAAAACATATCAAACAAGCGACTTAAATTAATATTATGCATCACGGACCCACAGTTTAATTTTTCATTCCCAAACGATTATCATGTAGTATACAAACACTACAGCAATATTCTAAGTTAGTGGGAAGGGAAGCAATATATACTTTAGAACAAGGGTCTTCAACCTTTTTTTGCAGCGGGCCACATATTATTATTTTTCAAAAATCTTGCTGGCCGCATTCGTAGTAAAAACATGTTTATTGTACAAAAATTCAGTTTTAGTTAGCCAATTTTTTTGAAATAGAAAATATACATGCTAAATTTCAAATGTGATCGCGGGCCGCATATTATAACAGGGAGGGCAGCGGGTTGAAGACCCCTGCTTTAGAAGTAATGAATCTAATATTCTATTCGGCCGGGTTTCCCACTCAATTATGATAGAGGTAAAATATATTTCCTTCAACCCCCCTCCTCCAAACACACTGACACACAAAAGTAACAATCGAGAACATTCAAAATATATATAATATGTGATTTAATAGAAAATCCGGTCTACGATCTGGGTATTAGAAAATGCGAATTTTTAAGCGCGTATCTCACACTCGTTTTTTAACGTTTTTTACTGGCGTTTTTTTAATAATATGTTCCTTCCGATATTTGTAATTATATTTTGAATCCGGACTTAAAAACATGTCTCATTGCAATATTCGGATCGATCAACACACGCGACCTGCGCGGAAATAGCTGGTTTAATGCGTAGACCGGATACTCGATCGAATCGCGTATTATAACAATATACAATAATATATATAATATTGTCTACCACAATAAATGTGATGGATATATTGTGTTGACAAAATTAATATTGTAATATTATTATTGGCATCACGCTCGACAGGGACCTGCAACCGTTGGCGAACAGCGACGACGAAAACCGACTGGAGCCGACCGCGGGCGCCGGTGACGGCGGCGACCACCCGCAACACCCCGAAACGATCGCCGCCGAGTCCACAACGGCAGTGGCCGCCGCCGTCGACGGCCACCGGTCTGGCCGGCAGTTCTACCAACAGCCGGCCGCGGCGTTCGCGTACCAGCCGTACCCGCAGCGCAGGGCGTACCACAAGAGCCCGGGACAGTCGAAGAAGAGGCTGAACAAGTACAGGACGAAACCGGGCGAAGGCGGTAGACGGAGGCTGAGGCCGCGGCGCCGGCCGTCCGTGTCCGGGCCCCTGTCCATGTCCGGGCCGCCCGCCATGTCGGGGCCGCCGCCGTCCATGGGCACCGGTTCGCGGTACAGACGGTTACCGGGGCCGGCGGCCGTGATGCGCCCGCAGCACGTCAACTACGTCGACCCGGCGGGCGGCGCAGACTACGACGACGGTTTCGAGCCGGCGCCGCTGATGCCCATGTCGTCGTTCGACTACGGCGAATTCGACCACGAATCGGCCAATAGTTACGCTTACGGGCCGCAAACGGTGGCCGCCGGCGGTCGGCCGCGCAAACGTCCCGTCGCCGCCGTAGGTTACGCCGACGAGACGCGTCCGACGGCGATCGTGCACGTCCCGGTGCGCGTCGTCCGGCCCGCCGCCTTACCGACGCCGTCGACCACCGCCGCCGCCGCCGCCGCCGCCGGAGACTCGACCGCCGACCCGATGGAAAAGCTCAGACGGTTGGTGCACGAGGCGATGGACGAACACTTTGCCAACCGTCACCAGGAACTGTACGGCGAAGGTTTCGGCAAACAGCACCAATCGAACTCGCAGCAGGTGTACAGCGCCAAGTACAAGCGGCAGCAGGCGGACAAACACGCGGGTCATCCGCCACAGTGGTCGGCCACGGCCGCGGCGTCTGCGACGCAGTCGCCGTCCGCGGTCAAGACGACAAAGGACGCGGACGTGGACGCCGACGGTTCGGACGACCGTCTGACGTTGGCCGAGATATCGGCGTACATGGGCGCCAAACCGGCCGAGACGGTGCTGAGCGCCGGCGGTCACCGTTACGTGCTGTCCGACGCCCTGCAGCAGAGTTACCGACAGCAACAGCACCACCATCAGCAGCAGCAGCAGCAGCAACAGTACGACGGCGGCGAGGACCGTCATCAGTCGCAGTATTTGCGTTACGTTTCGCCGTTCGAGGCGCTTTACGAGTTGCCGGCCGCGCGGTGGACGTACAAGTAAGAAAACGTAACCGTACGTGGTAGAGACGTGTGCAGCGCATACGTTTTCCGGCGAATCGTTGTGAACGTTATAATACTTGTAGCTGATTCTGACCGTTCGTCGTAATCCTATTACCTACACTGATATACGTACCTACTGTTGTAAACATTGCATTATAGAAGAGATGACCAAAAACAAAAAAAAAAAAATTAAAAAACAAAATAAAATTCATCTATAATAATCTAAAATATTTTTTTAAAACAATACAAAATGTATACAAAATAATGGTTATTAAAATCAGTAGGTACTCAGCGCGCGTCTATATAATTATACATCGTAGCTTAATTCCTTAAATAATTCTTTTCCACCGTATAGTTATATCCAATTATCCTAGATTAAATGTAGACGTTTGAAATTAAATATAACTACATATAGGTTATTAAGCTTACTTAGATTATATTATATTAAAACTTCGCATATAGAATACCGTCTATTGAAATTTTTACCAAATATTTATTGTAGGTATATTTATTTTTATTGACAATTTGTTTTATTTTTTTACGATTATAGATTTTTATTATATTTTACGTTGATTAAATTTTCGTAGTTATTGGCACCGTTCGGCCCACGTCGCACGTAAGACTTGCTTAAATATTATTATTTATTATTTATAAATTATTTTTTATTATGTACATAAAGCGTATACGTTATGCATATATATATATATATATAATAATATGTATTAACTAGATTTTTGTGAAAATGTCTATATATTATTGTGTTAAATTATAATATTATTATCTATTTCAACATCGTGACTTTCTTATTTGCCAATTGGTTCCGACATAAACGCATGTGAGCAGTAACTGGTATGTACGACTAGTACGAGAATGAAAACAATATCGGATATTTTATCCATGGATCACTAACAAAATTACAGGCTTCCACATTCACATAATAACATATAATACCTATCCATTCCTTTTGTAAATAGGTACGTAGGTATTCGGGTCCCGTGTAGTTCACATACATTTTTGTTGGAGTGGAATTTTACAGTTTCGAAGACATTCATGTAAGTGGTATTATTATGATAGGGATTTAGTACGTGTCTACTGTCTACTTTATCCTATAATAGTTGTACCATTTATTTTTTCATTCGATAGACACTCTGCCATATAAATAACATTATGTTGTTTTATACGAAGAATGATAAATAACAGTAACAATGAAAAAGCATCAAAAGGGTCAACATTGTTTAAAAGTTACGATTACCTATATACAATATTGTCTGACATTTTAATCGCATGTAATAATTTGTATAAACTATATTATGAATATTTAGCGTTAATGTTAGAATATTATAATATATACTTTGTAATTAAAACAATAAATAATAATGTTTTGTACTTAAGTATTGACTTTTTTGTTATGACTGATACGTCAATAATATCTCAATATTAGATTGTAAAAGTGTGTATTTCCTGTCATAATAATGTAAATTAAATAAGCGTTAAGAGATACAGACATTTAGTAAGATTAATGGTTACGATAACGTGAAAAATAAATAATAATGATTAATGATTAACTTAAGATTAAAGCGGCTCGGCATTCCATATTATTATCATTACATTACATATGCTGTGATGCCTGAAGAAAATTTATTAAAGGTAATCTAACTCTAAAAGTATACAGTACGTTTAAATAATTGGAAATAAATCAGTGTAATTTTATCAATTTAAGATGTGAACGACCTATAAGTTTAAATACCTATTTGTATTTAATAAACAAATGCAAATCAAAAATGTAATAGCAGAGATAAATAATTGATAGCATATTTAATATTTTTAAAAATTATTTTGAAATTATTATAAACATTTTTCAATTAGATATATGCAATTATGTACATGTCATATATAAAACCTTAGAACCATTAATTTAAAATAATTATTAGTTGAATTAAAATTTCAAAAATCACTTTGAATTGTATGGTTGTAATGCCTATTACATTTTTATAGTTATATAATAACTATATAGGTAGGTCTTATTGTAGGTGAATTATTTAAACTAGGTAAAGTAAATTTCATAATATTATTATGAAATTTACTTGATAAACATATTATATTATAAATGTTATAATTAATTACTTCAATCTAAATGACTCGTTAAAAAATAACGTATACCGTGTACTTGTAACAAAAAAAAAAAAAAAATGTGTAGAAAGGTTATTTTAGTCATTCGCTGCGCTCTGTGTATGAAAGAAATTCTGTACCGTTGTTAAACTATATAGAGTTTGTTTAATGGTTTATGAATATTGTTTCATTGAAATTTAAAAAATAATATACTTTTATTTCCAGAAAAATAAATTTAATACCCGGTATACTAGCAACCTACCTGCACGATATGTGTCAGTTATTGTTATTTGCCATATGAAAATCGACAGACATAGACAATTCGAAAATATGGGTAATGTAATAGGTACCTATTCAATATTATATTATTACAAGTGAGACACAAAAGGATAAAAAAAAAATTATTGTTATATAAAATAGACATTAGCGTTTCGCGAATAAACGATCTAGGTATATAGACATTTTGTAACATAGGTATATGTTTCATATATTATTATAACACACATACAACAAAAATATATAATATTAGTCAATTTTTTCACCGAACCATAGGCGCATAACAAATTGAAGTTAAACGCCGCCGCAGTGTGAAATGTGTATAAAACATTTTATATTAGTAGTGTATAATAATATAGTAACCAATTACGGCAACAATTAATCCGTGGAACGACTAAAACACATAGTTTGCATTTTATTTTATTTGACGTATGGCCGTGAACGTTAGCACCACGTTAAACGCTGTTGAGCGTGTCAAGAAACTGAAAATCCGCGTTGAGTTGCACATTAATCGTACGCACCGTACACATCATTCTATATGTACAGGATAATTCATCATGCCTGGCTCGCCCTTAAATTTCATATAATAATTTCGACAAATCATGATTTTTGGAATGTTTAAATCAACCTAAAGTAGATATACTCAAAGAAAATACTTTCAAATATTTGGTTTATTTTATTTCTATTTACGATGTGTTCATTTGTATAGTATCTACTTCTGTGACGATACCTATTATTGTTTTTTTCAAAATATTATCACTCATTTACATATCGAAAAGCAATGTAAAATGATAGACGGTCGTATTCATACGTTATTAATTATCTCGCTATAATACTATATTCTAAGGAAGTAGGAACCGCCAGCGTTGAAAAGTATTTACACAAACGTAATTAATTTTCGAATACAAATAAGTCCAAGACAGTATAATTTAAAATACTTTCCAAATAATTAATTTACAAAATTAGTCGCTTATTCAAACGTCAATTATATACTTATACTTAGCAATAACATTGCGTTGGATGCTATTATTATAATCTATGAGTTTTGTCCACTGTTTCGGCTTCGGCTACGCTCGATAGATCGCTGATGAGATATCATACGATTATTATAATAAGCACCTACTCGATAACGCCATAATTTTCAGCTGCACGTACGCTACCTAAATTATAATTGAAGTATTTGACTGTTAGGTAGACACACGTGAACACCGATAACGATAATATGTCGGATCTTAGAATCCCAGTTGAGTTTCGAGATTGTTATAAAAATGAGATTTCGGTTTTATCTGCATCGTAGGCGCAAACGTAAATCACGTCGTGCAATTAATTCGAGTCCATAGAGAAAAATCCAAATATCTTTAGAAAGTTATGGTGTAACTGTGTAAAATTATACCCATATATACTAAATTTCATAGAGATTTCATTAAAATAATATTATCATATAGAGATACCTACGCGCATTGTACGTCTGCATATTTGCGACCGCCGACGCTGCGCGGGTTTCGTTGTCGTACACAAAATCGATTTCATGAAAATAAACACCAATAATATTTTCGGAGATATTTGAAAATTAAAAATAATATACTCACTGAATAAAATACCTATTGTGTTTACGATTTAATTAAAATTTGTATTATCAAAGTATTTTATGACGTGTTTATGATTCTATTTTTCAAATGTAATTTTTTTGGATTCGATTAATGTCAGATGGTATATACTTAAATCGTTAATTAGGTCGTTAATCTATTGTTTGTAATTTATAAAACTAATATTTATGTTTGCTTGTGTATAAGTATTATAGTATTTCGAGTGCCTAGTAGAAACCAAAACTGAATATGTGTATAGAAGTGTTTTTATCTAGTTTTATTGTTTATATATTAATGCAATAATTTGTTTTATAGTAGGTACTTATCTCTATCGAAGTAAAATCTTGCGGTCGTAAAATAACAATTACTATGTAAGTCATAAATCATAATGTTTGTTTTCTGTAAAGAAAGAATTTATAATTCATGACATAAATAATAGATACATCACCAACCATCATGTGTATAAGACTAATATATTATATTCTACTATACACACGTGTACATATTAATACGAACTAATATGGTATGTACGTCTGAATGTCTGATAGATAGTACACGTGAGCATATTAAAATAATAAGACTATTTTAGGTAAGTATATAAAAGAAATCTTTCAAAAACAAAATAATCCTATAGAGGAAAAATTAATTTTTAACGATTAAAATAATATACTATATGAAATCTGCAGGGCTTGAATTTGAAAAAATTTTGTTTTACGTTATTTTGAATAAAAACGTTAGGTACACAAATTTTCAGTTTATCGTTATTCAGAATTTAAACGTTATTCAACTTTTGTGTTTATCGTTATTCAGAATTAAAAAAGTTATTCAACTTTTGCGTTTATCGTTATTCAGATTTAAAACGTTATATTAATTTTGCGTGTTTTTTTTTTCAGAATTTAAATTTTAAACGCGTAGGTATATGAGCAATAGGGAATCACTATTATATTGACAATAAAATTATTCTATTAATAGCTACATATTACATTTTAAATATCTTTTAATAATATTTAAATTATTTTTTTTTTTAATGGTATACTGTAATACATAAATAATGTTTTGCGTTATGTTTGACTTAATGATATATTATATACTTTGTTAAACGTTACCTTTTGTTTTGTATTATTTAATTATTTATGTTTATCGTTTTCCGTTATAATTACGTTTACAAATTTCAATCGTTTTTTGTCAAATATTACGTTATAATCATAACGTTATTATAACGTTTTCAAGCCCTGTAATGAAATGGAAACGGATGAAATCAAATCAAACTCACATAATATGCATGTTATTGTTATTGGAAAATAATATAATGTATTAATTGATTGATTTCTTGATCACCGCTGTACCCATATTATAGTACGTCGTATTATAACTACAGCCGAGGCATTTATGTAGTTACTTGAATAATAGATAAAGCTTACATAATATAATGTATAATGTTTTTAAAGTAAAACAATCGCGTGAATAACATTAATATTGAAGATATTTTAATAAGTGCAGGTACGACGCGTATAAGATGAACGTAAGTATTAAAAAAAACGTAGTCATAAATATTGTGTAAAAACTGACGGTTTCGGAAAAAGAGCGTCGTGTGTAATGAACATTGAACACGATGTCAAGTCATACCTATTGTCCTATTATAATTCTAATATTATATAGAAACACTGACATCGTTGGCCGACTGAAGGATGCTTAAAATACTAAAATACCGAACCATACGATTTAAATCGGTACCGTCTTGTCCGACGCGTCTCTAGCGCGCGGGAGGAGTGTTTCCGGTGTAATATTATAATGTAATTATCTTATCGGTTGATTTGGGCGTAACATACGGCATATATAATGCGAGTATGTATAATAATACAGCTATAATATGCCGAAACTACTTTGTAATTGACTACTTGTACGCTAGTGGCATAATTACAGGGAGAGATACGTATAATATGCATGTCATAACCCCCCAAAACCCGCTGACCTTTTCTATGTTTAGTGTAAACGATGTAGTTTTTTCTTTTTCTTTTTTTTTTTAAATTAATAATAAAAATACGAATGAATCGTTATTAATGTACGTAGCTGTGTACGCATGTACTTGTCTGGACAATGTTTGTTTTTCCGGACGTCTTAACGTTTTTCTATCACCACGGTTGCTCCCGGCGGCACTCCAAAAATATAATTAAAAAATATGTTTTCATTGTCCATAATTATAGTTTCATATATTCACGTATGATTTTCAGATTGAAACGAGATTAACACAAATTACCGAGTGATCCTCATATATAGTGAATGGGCTCACTGGATTCGGGAAAAATACATTATAATATTATATTATCAATTATTGTTTTATCTATTTAATAATAATAAACAACATTTTTTATTACTTGTCTTCTCGCAGTGTGTACCATCGTCGTTTACTCGTATTTACCCATATATACTCGTATATGAAGAACAAAAACAAAACTAAAAAATATTTATTCAGTCGCTTAAATTAATATGGCAGTATATACATTTTTAGTTCTCGTTTTTTTTTTTAATATTTCAGTATTTTTTTTTTTTTTTTTTTTGATAAATTATTATTTAATAAATTTAATTTGTTAATATTTTTTGATCATTTATTCCTACGTAGTTTTATTTTTATATTCATATAAATGAGTTTTGGTAAATAGGTAGGAAGTAGCTACCTATAGTTTCTACTATAAGGTTTTTAAAGATTAAATGTTCATAACTAAATCATATAGTTGAAGTCACTATAAATGTTAGGTTCATCAACTAAAACATTTAGTAGTTCTTACTAAAAACGTATTGCAACCTTTTAGTTGTCACTACTATATTATAGTTACCATAGCTATAATAAGATAACTATAATAATATAGTATTATCAACTAACATTATAGCTGTCCTATATATAACTATAAAATATAGTTGGAATAATTATAATAATAGTAATATCAACTACATATTTTTTTCCGTGAGATTACTTACGAATTACGACACTGTTAAATGGCTGTAACAGAAAATATACTTCCAAATATTTTGGTTTTATTTCTCAATGGAGAACCATTTTAAAGCCAAAAATATAAATCATAAATTTGTAGTTTTCGCTTTATCGGTTAAACATTTTAAACGATACAACGGAAATATTGCAGATTTTTAAAAACATTATATATTTTGTAATAAAGTTTTTTTCATAAATTTGCGTTACGATTTTAGAACAGTTTATTCAAACGTTCTACATGTAGAAGTTGGTGGCAAAAAAAATATATAAATAAAAACACACGACTAAAATCTTAAATAATATAGTATAAAATATATTATATCCATACGTAAAATATAGTTATACAACGAAAAACAGCGGATAATATAACACTACATAATAAAAACAAAATATAAAAGCAAAATTAGTAACAAAAACAAATAATTTATACGTAAAAAAAAAAAAAAAAAAACTGAAGAAACTACAAAACTAATATAACAATCTCATAAAAACTCGGTTATGGTGTTGACTGTTGGAGGTTATATTATTATCAGAACTGTAAACTGTACGTCTGGCTGTAGGCGTTGCTGCCGCCGCCGCCGTCGGAGGGTTCGTCGGCCGAGGGTTCCTTGAACGACTCGTCCACCTCCTCCTCGTCCTGCTCCTGGGCGGCGGAAAAGTCACTGGATCCTGAACCACCATCCATCGCCAGCCTGTAACCCTCGCCGAACCGGTAACCGACGTCTTCCAGCAACAACTCGCCACCCACGTCCTCGTCGTCCGTCTGCGCGTCGAACTCGTCCTCGGCATTTGCCGGGGCCACCGCTCGCCCGTGTCCGATCACCTTGTTGTACTGCGTCACCGACTGCACACACAAAAAAACAGTACCGACAAATTGTTTTTTTTTATTTTATTTTTTTTAATTTCCAGCCCGTCCGGCCTCAGAACAAAATCATATTTTAGTCTTAATACGGCGTAGATACTAGGATATGTCAATATCAATTCAAAACTTAAATCTTTATTTTAAAAGTTTTTATTACAAGTACAATAATAACGGATCATCTATTATACATTAATATCTTTATCTTAGTGATCACGTGTTATTTGTTATTTTGACAATGGTATTGTCGTGTGTCGTAAGCTAGTCGGCTTAACTACTTATTATAATTTACTTGTGTAATATCGTTGTATAGAATAAACGGTTATTAAATTTATACAATTTTAATTTGATAAAAAACCGTAGTAAAGTCACTAATTATATATTACCTATTAATCAATTATTATTACAATGATATGAAATCGCAGTTCGTTTTACAGTAGTTTTTATTTATACCAATAACCAATGTCGTTAAATAGTCAATCTGTGATTCGACTTTAATGAACGCATCGGAATGTATAAGACATTCTACTTTTACAACCATTAAAATTTAAAATACAACATTTTAACATACCGCTTACAATATTATTACGATTATTATTTGTTACAGGAAATTTTAGTTATTTCCGATTCCTTTTTATATAAATGCAATTGATTGAAACAAATTGAAATGTTATAGTTTTAAAGAGTATAATAAATTGACGTAATAGCTTACACGCATTTTATCAAAATTCACCATAGCATAAAATAATATAATAGTTCATAATTATTGGTCATACTACTCTCATTATGGAAATATTGTTTTTTTTTAAATTATATGTTCATTGACTATCATTCTTTAGAGTTTACTTCGAGTTTACTGAGGGAAATTATGTTAGTTAAAAGTTCTCAGTGATTATTTAAATTTTATTTGTTTACTTACACGTTTATTTTTTAGAAGTTATTATACGTTTAAAGTTGAAATTATTCATCATTATTTGTCAGGCTTATTGATTATGAAATATATTATTTGTAATAAAATTATTCTAGTATAATTATTATTTTTTTATTAATTTATTTACCATTCTATTAAATACACGGGTTTTAGAAAATGTACGATTGTTAATAGTATTAATGTTTAAAATATAGGTACCTATAATCATTCTAAAAATTTAAAAAGAAAAACTGAAAGACTCAATCATATAACGATATTATTAAAACTGTTAAAAGGTTTTATATTCTCATATTGATAGTATTTTAATTATACTTAAATTTACCTATATTTTATTTGTTTGTATAACTTACTGTAAAAGCGTTTGAACGTGAATTTCAAATATTTGTTGGTACGTTATTATGTACTGCATAAATAAGGACTATAAATATTTAATGAATTAAAATACTATTAGTTTAGTGAGCTAATGGTCCCTTAAACATGAATTATTGGTGCACAGTTAGTCTATAATATTATAGTTTTAGTGATCCACTAAACCACTAAATTAATCGATAATTTTTTTATGCGACCCGCGGAAATAATATTTTGAAAGAAGTATATATTCTAATTTCTAAGTCTTTAATAACATAGTCTCTAACACATCCCTGGTGTAAATAGCAACATGTAGCTATTTTTCTAACGACCCGAGCAATCATTTCGCACATGTATATGTGCATGTATTATACAGAGACGCGATAGATACATTCGTGCAGATTTGCAAAAATTAGTCGTGACGGAATGCGTACTCGTATTTGAAATTGTATTTACGGAAAATCACACACACGTGACTTGTGGACTTTCTTAAAAATTACACTGTTGGATTCTCAAACACCGTGTCCAAGTCGACAATTTGCCCCGTCCGGACGCGTACCGCAAACGCGTTTGTTATAAAGTAGGTATAAGTACTGTGAGCGTCTGGGATAATAACACAACAAAAACAACAACAAATTGGTTGTAAAAAAATTTTACTGTATGAAACAAAAAAGAGCCAGCTAGCAATTTTGTACAGTATTCAGTGTATATTATAATATCAAGTAAACGTATAGATATTTAATATTATGTCATCGGCTTATTATTTGGATCTATGCTCTATGCGCGATACAAGATCTATATTTTTTTTTTTGTGCGGTCTCTTCTGTCACGGATTATGCGATATCTGAAAGCTGTGCGTAGAGTGGCTTGGAAAACGTTGGGTAAACGAATTTGGCGTACGCTGAAAGAAAAACAAAATTAACTAAACAACCGCAAGTACTACAGAGAAATAATAAACCTTTCGGTTTAAATTAATTTATCGCGTACGGACAGTAGCGTTTTATGTTTTCGAGCGATTTTTCTAAGTGTTTTATTAGGTATATAATAGCATACAATAATAACAATAATAAAGTTAAAGAATGCCGTATATTTAATATTATGTATGTGTATATATTTAAAAAAAAATCTAATATGAATAATAAGTAATATATCTATACGAATGACAAGACATAAAGATCGGTTGTAATTATGATTTTATTGACTACGGCCATGAATGCTCAGTAGGTATTTTTTACATATAAAATAGGCTTTACGAGTAGATAGGTACCTAATAACCCAAACTATAATATTATATTATGCATATATATATTCTTATAATCATATGTATACCTTAAACGGCTTAAACGTTAGATATGTATAGTATTTACCTATAATATATTGTTGCTGAGAGTATTATAAATTATAATACACGAAAAACGAGTCTTTAGATAGTCGTTAAAATGATAATAATACTGTGATGCTATTGTGCAGTGTATATACTTATATTTTATTTGTGAGTGCGTATAAAAAGTTGAAGTAGAAAAATTGGATACTTAATATTTGTTTAGTAGATTGCATATCATTATACAGTGAAACCTCAATAACTGGAATTAGTCTGGGGCCAAAAAAAATTTTTTTACTTGTGCGTTATCGCGACTACCAAGGACTTAATTTAGTTAAGTATCGAAAAAATTTTTTTACACAACAAAACGATTTTGTTTTATAATTTTATTTATTTATTTATTTATTTATTTATT
>VUJU01005549.1:0-13384 GCA_009835225.1 Aphis craccivora
AACCTCCTTTTTCACCAACCACTGAAAATTATATCCTAGGCTGACAAATCATCTTCGTTCAGAATCGTTTTTCGTATACAATGATAATTATCATTGGATTCAAATTTAACCGTCCTACAATATATAGTGATCCACACGGCACCTAATGTACAGCAGAGCGGTACCCACTTGCCCGCTTTTTTTTATGTGTATTTGAAGTTCAAATTTTGATAAAATATTAAAATCACGTAAATTTGAAAATTATTTAAAACATTTAATGTATATTATGATATTTTAATACACTCAATAAAATTTTAAAATTAAATTTTTTGCTAAAAAATAATTTATCCTATTGTATTACACTCATAGAAAAAATAAATTATTTCAAGAACAATATAAATATAATATCTCAACATGAAAAATGCTTAGTAATATAGACTGATAGATGGATTTCAAGCAGAATTATTTGATAACCGCGTATAGAATGTTTTATAATTTAATTTAAATTTAACACATGGTTTACAGTGTCTTACTTTTCAATAACGAAGTTTACTTTTCTTGTATCTACAGCAGAACGATTACCTGTTTTCTCTCATTTCTCTTGTTTTATATAAAATAATAAATAGATATGGTCTTAACTTTAAATACTGCACGAGTATACCTAATGTATATAATTATAATTTATAATTAAAGAAGTTTACAGTATTAATATTATATGTCTCGACATAAACTCATTAAAATATATTTAAAAATTAAAAGTATGGTCTGCATTTATATTCGACTCTTAAAGGCTCGTTGGGCGTAAAATTGATGGTGCCGTGCAGAATATAATATGGGGCAGTAGACCGAGACGAACGCTGATGCGAGGTAGGTACCCTTAAAACTGTTACTACTATATCAGCTTTACAAGGGCTACTACGAGCACTACTATAGACGACATGCTATTATAGCCTATACCTATACCATTTTGTGTCCGTGTCGCGTTTGAACGTTCGTTATAATCTATAGTGTTGTAGGTGCACTCCGACTCGTACACACGACTTTATTATTTATATATTATATATTGAATCTAGACGTTTGAAAAATATATAATAAATTTAAAATATCGTACATCATGTTTTGTACTTAACACCACGTAATTTACGATTATTGTGAGTTGTTTACTAGCTTTTACATTTCTGTTTTTCTTCAACACGACTTTTAACTAACCTATTAGCGAGTATATTGCGCAACAACGTTGAAACATCGTCTGTAGTCTTGAAAATATTGTTGGCTTTTATCGTAATAAAATCATTATTTTTAATGTTTTTTTTAAATATTTGCTTTGAAGTGCTTATATTATTATTGTTAATGACGCGTATTTCTAGAAAGTTAAATTAATTAGAAATCTTAGAATAGATGACCTAAAGCTTAAATTATATAATTATATATATAATTTATATATATTATATATATATATATATATCAATATGCTATTGACACAGGACAAAACTTGAAATACTTTCACATTTCTTTTAACAAAAAAAATAAATAAATATAGAAATGTGATTATAAATTATAATATTATATATACCTAGTTATATTTATGAATTATTTAATTGTTCCATTGAAAGCCTCCTTACATTTTTCAACTACTTATCATTTTTTCAAAATAAAAATAAAAATAAAAATTTAGTTTTATTTATAAATTAATTAATTAATGAACATGATATAACAAACAAGGAATAATTATTGATACACCGTGACTTACATGACATTAACATATATGACATGCTGATGTTGTTTTCAAGAATGTAATCGGCTCTGTAAAAATAAATAATAATTTTTTTATGTTGTTTTATTTATTATACAGGCAGTTTGACAGAAATCCACGAACTGGATTCTTGGCAAAACAATTCATTATTTTAAAATTGTGTACTCACGTAGAAACGGCCAGCTGCCAAAAATTACTCGTTTAGTATGTATAGCTATGTAAGAGTAGTATATTTAATTTACGAAAATACGTTCGTTTAGAAAATTCACTTTATATTTATCGGTAAAATTATCAAATAAAATTACAGTTTTCAGTTCATATGAAGTATAATACACCTGTTGTAGGCACATAACAAAAAATAATAAGAAGCACCAGAAATATTTTTATTTTTATAAAATACATTTGTTTCAAGGGTAAATACTGTTTTTATCAAAATATATATAAGGAATTAAGTATTTTGAATTACTATAGGTATAAATAGCTCAAAAAGTATGAACATTGAACATATTTTGAAAATTAAACCATGCCAATTTTTTGGACATGAATAATTTATAAAAAAATTAATAAATAATAACTTACGATTAGCACAATAAGTTTATATGTCGAGATCAATAATATAATATGAGTTATAATATAAGTTTTGATCAAAGAAATCACCTATTATAGTGACTCTTGACTAATTGATTCCATTTTATTATTTTTTTTTATTATTATTACCCATTACTTTTTTTTTTTTTTTAATTTTATAAATTTTATATTAAAGTTCTGTAAAAAGCCGTGACACCACTTTCTTTTTACCCTATGGTTAGGATTTTCTGAGAGTGCAAGGATGGAAAGATCTTTTATTAGATAGTTATGATGGTTTAAAGCTGTTTGTGGGAGCATACAATGTATATTAAATGCCAATATAAACATTTGATAAACATTTCAAGTATCTGCTGTTTTAGATTTACACACACACATACAAAAAAAAAACAAAATCGATTTTGTCAAAAACTAATTTTGCATGAAAATTCCCGTTTTCCCTATTTTTTTCAACGATTACTTTGAAAAGTACGGGGATTTTCGAATGTTAAAAAGCTCCCAGAACTACCAACTAAATTCAATTTTCGGCCAGAAAAGATATTAAAGTTGAAAATCAAAGCATTTTTTTCTACTATAAAATATGAACAGTGTACACATACAAAAAAAGCTCACACATTGTAAAATCAATACATTCATCGCTTAGCTTAGAATCTAAAATAGGTGTTAAAAAATATCGGATTTTCACTTTTTGACCGATACAGCATTTCTTGTCCAAAAAATTTTTCTTTTCTCTGTCAAAAAATTTTATTAATTGAATTGTGTTCACAGTTTCAAATATAAAATATTCCTTCTAGGGTATAATATATTTATTTAAACGGAATTTCAAAACTAAATTACTTATCAAATCATACATATTTAAAAGGATTGTTATATGTAATAATTAAGTAGAATATATTTAATATCACAGAAATTCGTTTGAATATATTTAGAATGTAAATTTGTCACTCAACGACGTAGTTTTAGAAGATGTCAAGTCTGATGGACATTACTGCAGGGGAGTAATTTGGTTGAATTCCAAAATATTATGTGTGGTCTTCTTGACGTTTAGCACCTACATGAAAATCGATTCCAAATAATATGTTTACGTATTTTTGCATTATTCATTTGGTACACCTACCGGCTATCACATTAAAATAATAATAAATAATAAAATATCATGTGATATTCATATGTACATCAGATTTAAAATGAATTATACGTTGTCTTGGCATTCAGACCTAAAATTTTATTTTGCGTCTGTGTTTAGATGATTAAGTATAATAAAAAAATGAGTAGAAAATAAAATATTAATCTAAAACAAAAATTCAATTCTAAATTATGTTTAAAATATATTTTAGTTAAATTTAACATTAATCACGAATTTAATTTAATATGTTTTAATTTTTTAAATGAATTTTGAATTTGATTTACATAGATGCATTGCTGAATTATTAAAATCATTAACAGAGGACGCTGATTATAGGCGTCGTCTGTTAATAATTTTTTTCTTCCTTTATTTATCTTAACCTTATTTTCTTAAAAAAATCTTCCCAAAAATACAAATATTATATAGCCTACATTTACCTTTTTTAAATAATTATTAAAGTATCATTTTCTTTTCATACAGTAAAAATATTAATATTTATTTGCAATTTTAGGTGGTGGGTCGTGAGTGGTATGTCCAAAGCTCACAAAAACATTAATAATTGTAACCTGAAGTATTAATTATAAAGAAAATAAAACTGAAACGAAGCACCAAAAATCCTAAAAAATATATTTTATTAGTAATTAGTTTTGTTGTAGTAATAGAAGTACATTGCCAAAAGATGCACTTGAATTCCCAAAATTGATAATAAAAAAAAGGCCTTTTCTTGTTATAATGAACTACAACCAGGCTTTAATAACTTAGAAAAACCATATCTTAAATTGATTAAGAAGAAAATAGTGAAAATGTAATGAAAATATAGTGATGTGATATCAAAAAAGAAAGTAACAACAAAGATAATAAAACTAGCTGAGTTAGAGCTTCCTCAAATTCTTCAACTTATAGGCTACTATGATTTAATCACAGCATTTTCTGATTTTCATATAGCATACAAAACAATGTATACAATTTCTGCTACTTTTTTTTTTTGTATTGAAAGACGTTTTCTAAAGTTAAACCTTATATTATAACATGAATTTGATGTACAATAAACCAAATCTGATTATATAATATGTTCGTATTATTAACTATGAAGAATAACTTAAGATTAAAGAATACAGCGAGTGGTTATATGATGTTAGGATGTTAATCAGTTCATATTATACACAATTAGGAATAACACACGTCATGTAGTAAAACCAATTACTTAGTTTATAAAAACAGTTTTTATAAATTAATTTAAATGAAAGGAATTTGTATAATAACATCGATAGTATCTTTCAATTTTCAAACGAAATCTTACATGTTCATTATTTTTAAAGTACCTATTTTATACTATTAATAATCATCTAGAAATATTGTTAAGTATTAACTTAATATTAGACTAATTAAATTTAAAGTTTTGATCGATGGAATGGAGAAAGGAAAGTTTAAAAATGAATAAGAAGTGTCTAACATTTTACATATTACAACACAAAATAAACTTTAAAGTTTGAATAATTATATAGTTAATAACACAATAATCGGATTAATTCTGGTGTACGTTACTTGGGATACTTTATATTTATTAGGACTGTATGGTATTTGTATAATATAGTCATAATGTAGGGTTGAGTTTAATTTTTGTTGAAAACAATGATATTTACCATATTACTGATGTCATATGTACCTATTATATATTAATTTAATTTTTAAACAATTCATTGAAACGCGAAAAAAAGTCTCCGTTAGCGGTTATTTTAGGTAATATATTATACTACGTAATAAATCTTATGTTAATTTTATAATAGGTATTATAAAGCTAAATATTATCTTTGCATGCAGTGAAAGTTACATCTATATATATTATATTAATTTAATAATAATAATCGAATTAATATCGATAACTGAGAGTCGGAAGGAGTCTAAAAACACTTCCATTGACTTATTTAAACAAATACAATAGAAATAGGAGTGGACATTTTTCGCGTGTATGGTGTATACTAATCAGTAGCCACTATACTGGCTGTTTTACGGTGTAATTAAATTTGAAAGCAATATAACAAAATCTTTGCTTTCCAGAAATATTGTTACTATTGACTCGAATTCAGTTCATTGTAAGGTTATAACTTATAAGTAATTCACCTCAATTTTTTTTGTTATACGATTGTATTTTGTTCAAATTCTGATTTTTACATTTTTAAGTACACTTCAAAATCATAGGTATTTACTATTTTTTTTACTATTTTTTTCTTTTCATTTAAACAACATCTTGTGGTGTTATAAATTTCTTTTTTTTTTTTCAATGAAAACCTCTTTATTTTTATTGTAAATTGTTAGTAGAATCATGGTTAGTCTCTAAGTTATTAAATTTGATGAGGCAAGAATTAAGGATAATAGTCCATAATAATGGTTTTACCTACGTAAAATATAAAATACATATAATGTTTAGTGTGTACTGTGTGTATACTTTACACTCCAATAATTTTTGCAATTTATTAAATTAATATTAATTAGTAATTACTATCATTTTTAAACCATCATAATATGAGATATTATCTTCCATAGGATTTCTTAACTTTATACTATTAGTTATTACATTTTTAGTATTATTATAAGGTGTGTTGCTTGCATAAGCTATATTTCCGTCTTTTAAATAAAGTACAGCAAATTGTATTTGGTAGAATCCATTTTTTTTTTTTTATAAGTTTTAATAATATTGTTGTAAATTGACATCCTATAAAATTTATAGTCTTATAGATAATAATATCTATGTTATCTAGCAATTTTTTCGTTATCCAAAATTCCAAAAATTAAAATTTAAATAAATTCACTATTAAAGGAAAAATGGGATCGAGTATGCATGGGGATTTACTCTATATCGTGTTACATAATACTATTATAATAGAGTATATAATATTATACATGTAGTTTATACATGTGTAGTTTAGAGTTTGTACGTAGATTTAAATAATTCTAATAATTTAAAATTCCAATAATCTTGTAATAATTTCCGTTTGAAAATAGTAGGCACTTACGTCTTACTTGACACATTATGTGTCCTTTTTCTATTATTATTATTATTTTTTTTTTATCATTTTTATGTAGATATGCAAAATAATGAAAAATAAGTTATTATCAGTGGTATTACGATTATACTGTGTCTAGGTAACAACAATTTTTTTAGATTAAATTATAATGTTTTGGAATTTATATGTTGTTAAATTATAACAAAAAATGTATGGTTGTATAACACTGGTAACACAGTTATGCGAGTAGTGTATATATAGCAGGTTACCTATATAGTACGACATTGTGTGCCGTGTACTCGTGTGTAATATTATAAAACATTAAAATAAAAATGTCGTTAATCGACAAACACGAATAAGGCGTATACCTAGTTTTATGTACATTTTCTAATATACGACGTCAAATCGTTAGTCGACGTGCTATATAATATACATTGATAAATATGACGTTCTACCGCGTGTAATAATCATCGCGATATTATATTATTATCTCGCGTTCTCGTCGAATACGTACGCGTGTTGTACATTATTGCCTATATGTAGTAGAATCGCGGAGCTATAATTTATACGGTACAGCGGTTAGGCGTGCTTTAACGTAAACCGAACGGCTGTGCTAAAAATCTTCTCGCGTGATTTCGTAATGTTATCAGGATGACAGACGTCGTCGGACGAGACGAGGCATAACATTCGTCTTCGTTAACACAGACATCGGTACAATATATTATAATATTATTATACATATTATAGAGAGAGGGAAAGTGAACAAATAAAATGCCAGTCGAGTGGCCCCCGCAGCCTTGACGGGCGGCGTGGGGAGGAGAGATAAGGGAGGGGGGGCACACGCTGTTCCATAAAATATAATCGCTCGTACATAATATAATATATATATATATATATATATATTTGTCCAGCGAACTATGACGACGTGTCTCCGGCGCGACTATACGGACGACGTGTGCGCGCTCACGAACCGCCTCGTTGGCTGCGCGTTTCCGGGGCATTAGGTCCGACACGCATGCACCGTCGTCGCCGCCGGTATAGGTCGGCGGCCGGTCGCCGTTTTGGTGTACATTATTATATATACGGGTTTTGGCACGCCGTCCGAAAAGCCCATCATCGCGCTCGACGCGATTAATTCGATAAAAGCGCGTCCTCGGGGAAACAAAAAAAAAAAAAAAACGTATATATTATACGTGTATGCGTATATCGTTTACCACCAAAAGACGTTTTTTGAAACCGTGTCAAAACCGTATGCAGAGCTAAACCGTACCGCCGCCGCGTCGGCGTTCCACTCTTCTGTCCCCCATATATCTATATGAGCGTATAGAACATATAGTTATAGTCATATTTCTTTCGGGTTTTTCCCCCTTTTTCTTCCTTTGTGTCGACCTGTTTCCGGCTCAATTACCTCGTGCGCGCCGTCCCACCCCTCGTGTGACATGTCGTCGACAATAGCTCAGGTGGTGCTCGAGTCGCGTCCTAACCTGTGCGCGCAGCATACGCGTATCAATGTCCTGATACCTATTGATATAATACATCATAATATTATTATATACGATAATATAAGACCTGTAAAAAATCTCCGAGTCGTAACATTTTTATTTTTTTTTTTTTTTTTTTTTTTTNTTTATTATTGGTTTCGAACAGCATAATTATTTCTAATCCCGTACAGCCGGGTCAGTATCACCATTATTCTCGGAGGACAATAACAGCCGGTTCAGTTCTCCGTCCTGCGCCGCCCTCGCCCGGTCAGTCAAAGCGACGTCGTTGGCGGCTAAAGCGTACGGGTCCGTTTTGGTCTTTCCCTGCACCAACGGAAATATTAAATACAAAATTATAATATAATACCTATTCGAGTAGTACGGAATAATGCACCACGGCAACTTTAATATAATTACATGCTCTATGATTGACCATACTGCGCAGTACCTATAGCTATACGCGTGCGTTTACTACAACGTCGAGCTCAGTATCGTGCGGAAGATTTATCGCCGTCGATCGATTTCCCGTCTCGTTTATTAATCGACCTTTGTGATGTTTACCGCCGTTATTATTACCTCCGTCGTCACATAATTTACAAACACGTAAATTAAAAACGAAATAAAAAAATGTATCGATTGTTTTCCCGACGACAACAATAATACCTACGTCAGATCCCGCACCCTCTACTATTTGTACGACGCATTAATAAAAGGAACTAAGTCACGTACGTTTGCGTGATTTTAAAGGTTTTTATTATGCTTTTATTCGCTCTTATTTTTTACGCTCTACTGCTATATACGCGATACAATTCGCAAAAATAAATTATGAAATGGCATTGTGTTATTAGTTTATTACTTATTATCTATTTAAACTTTTGTAACCTTTCGTTTTATGGACGGCCCCATAGATTCTCAGATTTTACAAATTAATAATATTCATAGCCGTCGTCGAACAAAACACCATGTTTATTATAAAACTACGTTAATAGCTCCCGGTATTGTGAAAAAAGCCATTTTACCTATACCGCTCTCCGAGATTTTAAACACGTATTTTATCTAGCGCCCGTCATATTGGTTTGAATATTTTATTTTCTACATAACATCATGATGGCGTTATGATTTATGAGTCGATGATGAATGATGAAATCGGAATTCAAGGAATGACCATTGACAATTTTAAATCTTGAAACCGTGGCTGTGACTAGACTTACCATTAACTTGTGGATCCATATGTCGTAATATATGCACTGGAAATCGGGGTCGTAAGCGGTCTTAATTGCTTCGGTAATATCGTCGGGATCTAATGAATCGCCTTCACGAAGTGCTTGTTGCATAAAATCTACAGACAACGAGCCTTTACTTTCTGTGTCTAACGTGTGAAAGGCCTGCAGCAATTCGTCCGCGGTCCCCGGTTTATACCTAAAATAGTTATTAATTATAAATACCAAAGAAGACTTTCTTAGTTGCTGAAATAAGGTAATAGGTATCTATAATGATATCGTATGTCCTATTGTGGATTTATCTGCTGGTAGTGTTAGGTTAAATTAGGGACTGAAAATAAAACGAGTAATTCATTTAGCCATAAAAATAAAAACGTCTTGACCATATATTCCGGTTCTCATCATAAAATCCAATATTAACTTGGTTGAATATCGGCTCATGATTATCATTGTCACTTTTCGATTGTATTTGTATGACATACACGTTTAAGTGATTTTATATAAATTATATAATGTATAAGTATTTCATAAATATATTTGTACATTGTACATAACAAGTTATTCAAATAACAAAACATTAGGCACCTAAACGCCCTTATTTGTTTTTCCATGTGTGGTACGAATACATTTATATCAACGGTATTCGGTTCATTTTGACTTTCTACTAAACTTGTGAATTCGATCAGTTCTTCTTCGGTCGGGACACATCCTAAATAATAATCAGTATTGTTACAAAAACTTTTAGTAAACTATTGTTATTCCGAAAATGCACACAAAGTTAATTCATATAGTATTTTTATGTAGGTATATATATATGTATAAAACATGTTTAATAAATGTGATACATTATTTTATTGGTTAGCGTTGCAATTTTTCAGTTTGCATAAACTCGTGCAAGTCAAACTAATTTAGTAAAGTTCATTAATACAATTAATGTAGACTCGTTTTATAAGTTATAGTATGGTTACATCATCTTATTAACGTAGGTCCTAATATTGAAAATGGATCGTGTTAATTAATATTAATGCGTTTCGTTGAACATCTAGACTAGTTAAGTTAAGCTTCTAGATTTTAATACTTAAATTATAACGTATTATTTTAAACCTTATACATTAATATACAAGAGGTTTAGGGTTTATATAAAGGTAAACATGGTAATATAACATTGATTGTAGTGGCGCGTAGTAATTATTTATCGAAATATAAAACAGAAAGTTGAAAAATATTCATTATTTAAATAGGTACCTACCTTTAATGTATAATATATAAATATTATTACTGGTAGGTACTTACTATACCTATATTTTAAGTATTTAACACGTTTAACACGTAATACACATTATTTAAACTTTTGTATTGATATAAATATTATTTCGAATTTACGAAAATTTGATTTAATGTACAGAAAAACAGTATAGTATTCGAGATATTGAACCACTCTGAATAATATTTTAACCAAATAAGTATATTATATTATTTCATTTTATCGCAATTTCTTGCTTGAAATCTTAGTTTCTTTTGTTGAAATAAAATGAGACAAAGATAAAAATCAGACAACAGTAAACATGTAACTGTACATCATTTAATCCTATATAATGAAATACATATAAGTTATTAAGATAATAATTTAGATTGTAATACATCTGTTAAACTGATAAGTGATAACCACATATCATTAAGACAACCAATTAATAATATAGATTAGATACTGTATTTTTTGTTTTTTTTTAGAAAACTTTCCTTGTTCACTGGTTCGCCATAAAATATTTCATTTGGTTGGTGCAACTACCCCATTTATCATGTCCTCACGTGGTCACTTAATATCCTTAATGTTATTTTAAAAACAAAACAAAAATGTTTTCATTAAACTAAAAATTAGTAATTTAACTAAATTGCTTATTTAATCCCTTATAATATGGTTATCAATCACCTTACATTTTATAGAGATCATTATATATATTATTTTAAATTTTAGTTTCTTTATACCGTTATATTCTAATTATTTATTATTTATTATGTAATTAATTAAATTTAATTTCTTCGTAATTTTCCTATTTATAATACCGATGATAATCGTGTATTTTATTTTATATTATAATGTTTTGTCAGTTCACTCTAAACCATTTGATAATTACAAAACCAATTTAAACATATACTTGCATACTTTATATATAAGTATTATGTTTATAATTTAGTATTAAAAAATGGCCTAACCTATCACATAAAATTGAAAATGAAATAACTCGATTATCTTGCATAATGTATTTCGCAGCTGCTTTGAAATTTGTTAATTGATCAGTTGACATAACCCATATATTATCTCCAAACCCACTGATATTATTTCAGCTTTGAAAAACTAACTACTATCGATTTTTTTTATGTGATTCGAAACCTTGTATAGTTGTATTTCACCCGTTGTGGTCCTCGACAGTATTATTAATTCGAATACTCCTTATTGAATACAACGATTTACAAACCCTCTTTGCGATTTTGCTTACTACTGCAAAAATATCATTCATTTCACACAATCTTAATTGAATTGACTGCCTGAACATTATTTTCGCTCCGCAGTTATAATAATATCCACGCGCATAAAATACATAATAACACTGAAAGGGGTCTAAAAGAAGAAGTATACAACTTTTAAAGAAATTATTCGATTGGTTTTTTAAGTTTAAAAAGCTATTCAGTTTTAAATGAAGTATGAAAATTTGTCGGAAAGCCATTTTCAATGTATTCTTATTATTTTATGTTCCCGGGTCCGCTTCCATTCCATTCGCTTTTCGGTATTTATTTAATACATTATTTTTCTAAATAGTATTAAATTGCGTGAAGACAATGATTTAAGTAATCATTCAATTGTATATAGTCATTATACTCATAATATATTAAACTAACTTATGGACACTTAAATTTATTGATGCTGTATACCTACGCAATGCAGTCGTAGGTATACTATCTACTCTTATAATATATAAATCTTTATTCTTATTTATATCATGTGCAAATTATATAACAAAACTTCCATGTGTTGTAGTAATGTAGTACCATTCTATTTTCGATTTCTGATCTTTAAATATGATGATAGTACCTAGTGCATTATAATATGTAGAAAGTATAAAAATAATTCACGGATTTAAATTTCAGAATTCTACAATCATACTAAGTAGATAGAAAAATTATACCTACAATCAAAGAAAATAATTGATTCAAATGGAAGATAGAACCGTAGATATCACTGTTTTTATATCGGTTATTAATTTTGGTTACCTATAATCAAATATGATGCAGTCGATTTTTGTTATTAAATTAGAACAATAATATTATAAATCACCCCCCCCCCCCTAATTGTAAGTATTATGTTATTAATGGACTTAAAAATAATTTCATTTTTTTATCTCATTATTAAAAAACATTTTTTTAACGTTTTAAAAGTCACAAAACCTTTAGTTATACTTATTTATTGATACTTTAAAAGTCTTTGCTTAAAAACCTATAAGGCAACTCACTACAAAAGTATATAGACATATAGTATATAATATAGTAGCTATACATACGTACTCACTCGCGAATAATAATATTTGTTAAACAAATTTTTGTTCATCGGTATTTATAATATAGGTCAACTTTAATATATACCTACCAAACAACAACAAAAAAAAAAAAAATAATTAAAAATACCAACAAAAAACTAAGCCAAATCGGTTTTTGTTAATTTTTTTCCAACAGAAAGTAAATACTATAATTTATAATACGTGCCGATAGTAAAATCAAAAAAACATTCGAACATAAAAAAATAGGCTCAACATTTTAACTTGTAATTTTGAGCATCACATATCAATATGTTTTACCTATATAATCAGCCAATATATTACACGAGTGAATTTTTCAAATTTTGTACCGCACTATATACAATTAAAAAAAAAAAAGCGGGCAAGTGGGTACCGCTCTGCTGTACATTAGGTGCCGTGTGGATCACTATATATTGTAGGACGGTTAAATTTGAATCCAATGATAATTATCATTGTATACRAAAAACGATTCTGAACGAAGATGATTTGTCAGCCTAGGATATAATTTTCAGTGGTTGGTAAAAAAGGTGGTTTATGTTTTAATGGCATGAATACGTCAAAATTTAAGTTATTTTATAATTATTGTAAGCTAAACTTATGAAAAATCTTGTATTATATTTTCAACTCTTAGATACTTATACAAAAATATTTTTATGAATTATA
>VUJU01005550.1:0-13384 GCA_009835225.1 Aphis craccivora
TTTATGTTGGAGGTTAGATCACTAAATTTAAACAGAATTATGCTACAAAGATAAATAGTAGTAATGAATTAAATAATATAAAAACATAATTTAATTATGAAAAATATATCAAAGAAGTTATGATTGGATTTATTCAGCGAGTTTAAAAAAAAATAAAAAAAGTCAATCAATGAACCCTGTGAACAGTATATAATATACATAATAAGTATCATAGTTTTTTTAGTATTTTTTAGTAGTATTTTCTCTCTATAATTTAAAATGATACATGGATGATTTGCAAATTATTAATTTTAAATAATTTAAACAGGTAAAAAAAATATTAAAAGTTATTAATCAACTAATATTATTGTTACTCATAGAAAAAATGTCTAAAAATTAAATAAAAACCACATCAACCTATCATGAATTTTACCTACCTATTTGTTGATATTATTTTAAAAATATGAATTAAATTAAGCAAAATATACATGTTTACAGACAGTACTTACTTAAATTTATAAAAACTGTGAATAATGTAAGAACCAACAACAAATTATTAAAGAAAATCATATTTTCAATCGTTTATGAAACACAAAAATCTCACATATAATTATTATTTATTAATTAACAAAGTACAGACGATATAATTTATTATGTATAATAACACACATATCACGAAAAAAACAAAAGGTATACTGATTAGTGATTGATTACTAATAACTATTTAAATTTTGTTATTGTAATTCACTTCAATAATTATAGTATATAAAATATAAATATTAATATTATGATTAGTGTCCCGTGGTAAGTTCTACCGGGCGTGCCACTATGATACTGTTGTTAGTTTGTTACTCGTTACTGATTCACACCCAAAAAGGTTACAGGTTTTTGTTTTCGTATTTTTTCTATGATTGTTATTCTTTAGAAAAAATGATAATGAGAACCCTCTTTCAGTCTTACATCACGACCTCGTATTATAAACATTATTGTTATCTACTTATTTATATTAGATAACAAATAATAACAACAGCGGTCAATAAATTGAATCTTAAAAGAAAATTTATGATGAATTAAATAGGTATTTAAAGAATAAATTGTGGTCTTCGTCTTCCTACATATACCTTAAATAAGTGAAATAGGAGTAAAATAACATTAAGCAAGTATAAACTAAGTAATCATAGACATTATAATATAAAATAATCTTCTTTTATACATCGAGATTCGAGGGATTTATATACCCGAAATCTTGATTAAATGATTGAAATTAACGAATAATTATAGAGTACAATTATACTAGTAATGAAATGAGATGTAAGATGCTAATATATAATTGTCTATTATAGATAAATTTATTCTATTTCGTTTAATCCTATTTAAGGTTCGAAATTAATCGATAAATAATATAAAATGCACAACTTGGAGTAATTTTTACTCGATTATAAACTATAGAGTGCAGAGCACGGTCTAAGATTTTTGAGAGCAGAGTGCAGACTCATTGAGCATCAGCTGCATGCCTGCATGGCAGGCAAATAAACAATTATTGACTAATTGACAGTATCAGCTACTGATTCAGAATACTGAAAAAGATAATTAAAAAAAAAATAAATTTTTTAAATAATTTTTTTTTAAAAAATACTGAACTACTGAAGTACCAAGTACCAACGCTACGGTCATTTGTGTTGTGTGAAGGATTGGACCGCGGTAACCTACGGTTACACACCTACACATTGCATAACCCGATAACCGTTCTTGTAATCTGTATCAACACTTTCTAATTCCTTATTTCTATGAGTAATATTCTTAATAGGTACTACCATAGGCGTCCCCAGACATTTTTATAGGGGGGGGGGGCAAAATTTTTTTTTTATCTAAATACCTAGGTAGACCTATTTTTAGAAGCTTATTTCTCATTGGGAATTTTACTAATTGCTGTGGAAAAAATATTATTCCAATTTCCAAGGGGGGGGGGGGCAAGTGCCCATCTTGCCACCCCTTGGGGACGCCCATGGGTACTACTGCAATTATTTTTATAACAATGTTTATGAATCATCAATCATGTTATTATTAACTATTTAGTACTTCAAAGCTATAATTATTTACAAGCTAACGTGATATACCAAAAATATCTATAACATCACCTAAATATATCTGATTATGCATAATAAATATATAATACATCTAAATATATCTAATTTCTGTGGTAATATCAAAGATATATATACTACTATCTTTAATCGTAACTACTGGTACATATTATATCTATGGCCTGTGGGTAATATAGTATATTTTTCATGATTGTATTTGAAAAACTATATGATAAAGCAAATTTCGACTGCTGAGTCGTGAGTCTTTTCTTGACTTCTTGTCAAATACTCAAATCTTTTTCCTATGCACTCGAATGTCAATTAATACTAGACAGTTGTAGACACTATAATCAATCCTTAATAGTGTTATCTATGCGTGTACTTTTATGTCTATTATCTCTATAGTCTAAATAGTTGTGCACTTGTGCAGTTGTGCCTCGCCAGTTCGCCACTCGCAAGTAATGCTGTAGTTGTGGTGGTTGAACGTTTGAACGTTTGAAGTTTTTCGGTGTGTGTTAATGTTCTGTTCTTTAACGATTGTTTTAGCGTTAGTGTGTATTTTTTTTTCTAAATCTAATTTGTCTCTGTCTACTCCCCTCGGAAGACTGGATATTATATTGTATACATTTTATAATTATTCACACTAAATTTTATTGTTAGACGCGTTCGCCACCGTAATGTCTAACAAGTATAAACACAATGACGCATGTGCTGATTGCAGTGCTCCAGGTATTTTCTGATAATATTAATAGACTATTACGTTAAAAATATTGTAGAGGTACTACATATATTTAAGAAAGGATTAATTAAAATTTGATTGAGTTTTTAGTTTTTACTCTATAAAAATAAAAGTACAAATTACCACTGAATATAAATTATAAAATTTGAAGCTGATAACAAATAAGTCTTTTACATCCCTGGATCATGGTCTTGCTTCGTCCAGAGCTGATTCTGTACTTTTATTTTGTGTTATTCAATCTATTAAAATTACATACAAATACAATTCTTATTATAATTTAGAAAATCATAACTTTATAATATAAAATCAATGTTAATACTTACCTAAAAATGTAGTCTGAAACATTAAATAAAAACTTAATACCTTCTAAGAACTATTAATATTTAAGTATGAACTAATGTAAATATTTTTTTTTTAATTTTGGTAATACACTGAGTGAAATATATATACTAATCTGGTACAGGGGTCTCCAAACTTTTTAATTCAAAGGCCACAAAAGATATCAAATGCGCTTAGTGTGCCAAAACTTTATTATTAAATATAATTTTTAATTTTTAAATTTTAGATAATATCTACTTATATATTTATTATTTACCTTCCTATGGGGGCCGTGGGCTGGTTGAAATTTGTTCGCTGGCCTAACCTAACCTTTTAAGACCCTTGATCTAATATATACTTAAGGAATTCACTATCAATTATTAAAATAATTAATTAATAGATTATTTAACCTGAATTCAATAAATTTATTTATAGTTAGTTAAATAAATTTACCTAATTTAATTTCTTGTCCAGATTCAGATTGGGTAGTTGTAAATCGTGGATTGTACATTTGTGATGAATGTTGTAGTATTCATCGTAGTATTGGGCGACACATATCACAAATCAAAAGTTTAAGTGCTGACTGGTGTCCAATTACTTTGAATGTAAGTATTTTATAAATGTAATATTATTATATAATATTTTTTTTTTTTGTGTTTCTTAATTGTCAAAATATCCTCTATCTTAATTTATTTTTATTTAGATGGTGAGAACTTTACATCAAGCTAATATTAATACACTTTGGGAACATGCTTTAAGTGATAATAAGAATCACAGAAAAAAACCTACTCCTAAGGATCCACTGTAAATTAAATATTTTTAAATTTTTTCCTATTCATAATATTTTATTAAATAACTATTTTAGACCATTAAAAGAAGATTTTATACGTGCTAAACATAGGCAGCAGTTGTTCATATTAAAAAGTAGTGATACTAGAGAAGATTTAAATCAACAATTACATTCTAGTGTCAGAACTTCAAATCTAGAAACAAGCCTAAGAATCTTAGCACAAGGAGCTGATCCTAATTATTATCATCCTGTAATTATTCACTTTGTTGTTTATCTTAAAAATATTTTATTCATCTCATTATTTTAGGAAAAAGGAAATTATCCATTACATGTTGCATCTAAAGCAGGGCAAATATTACAGGCTGAATTATTACTTACGTATGGAGCTGATCCACGTGCTATTGATAGCAATGGAAATACTCCAGCGATTTGTGCCAAGTAAATTATTTGCCCCTTTTTTCCTCCGATATATTATACTTGATATGTTCTAGGCTATCTGGTCATAAAGATATTAATGATAGACTAAATGATAGTATGTATGAAGTATTAGATGCTCTTTCAATGTATGTATTTGGACGCAAAACAGAGCATAAAAATGATGTACATATGATACCTTTTGATCTAAATGATGAATATCTCAAACAAGAAGGTGATCACCAAGAAGCTGTACAGAAGATGCAACAGGTAAATTGAATGTTATATTTTATTGTTAGTTTATTAATCTAAATTATTTTTTTGTAGTTACCTAATTACTTGTTTGAAGATTTAGTGTTGGATGTTTTTGATGAAATCGATAGGAGAGAAACTGAAAAAAGTAATTTTTACATTTATATAATTATTTTCTATATTTTAATAAAAAAAATGCTACATGGTTTTGTATAAAGTTTGGCAACAAAAAAATTCACAAGCTCATATTATGTCAGTACCATTTTTACCCGTAAATCCTGATTTATCATCAATGAAAAATCAAGGACGACAAAAATTAGCTTGTTATGGACAAAAAGAATTTAAAAATCTTGTTATACAAATTTTAGTTGAAATTAATAGAAGGACTCAACCAGGTATGCTCATTAATAAAAAAAACAGTTTCAATTACAATTTAAAATGTCTTTACATTTTAGTGAATAAAGTTATATCAAAATTAAAATATGACGATGATGAACCACTTTATGATCATGTTGCTTCTGATGAAGACTATGCAACACCTGAACAAATTGCTGCAATGGTAATTTTTTTTTTATTGTTGTGTTATTTATGAGTTTTTAAAATATCATAAAGATTTATTGTTAACCTTTTATTTTAAAGATGACATTACATGCTAAACCACCTACTCATTTAAACAGTAAAGAAAATAATCTTAAAATAGAAAAAAATGTGACTGAAGAAAATGTAGATTCAAATAAAGTGAATATGGACCATGCAGTGCCTAATTTGCCATTGTATAATAGTAAGGCCTTTGAAACAAAATTATCAGACTCTGAGGCCAGAATTTCCAAATTGATAGCTGAAATTGATTCACTGAAAAAAAAAGTTAGTTTAATTAATACATAAATAATAAAAGATTTTATTATGAAATTGTATATAAGGTTGAAGAAGTTACAAAAGAAAATTTAGAATTAAAATGTGAAATGTTACGACAAAAACAACCAGCATTGGTGATCAATGAAAACGAGTGTGGTGATATTAAACAACCTTTAAGACCTGTATCAATGTATGAAACTCGGGAAGGAATAAAATGTGATATAAATCGAAGTGCACAAGTAAGAAATTATTCAATTTGACTGTTATAAACGTGTGTTACAAAACTTAAAAGAATTAATTTTATATGCAATCCTTCTTAGTTTTGTAACTAAATAATTGTGTTATATTGTATGTATTAATATTAAATCAAAATTATTGAGAAACTTCTTAATATATTTTTGAAACAAATTCTTTGTATTATCAATTAGGTGCTCGCTAAAATAATAGATTTTTACAAGTTCATCTGTTTTATTAGACAGGTAGTTTACCATTATATGAAGATGTTGTTCGTCATACTGCTCAAGTAACTAAGGGTATACAAGAACTATGGACTAACATAAGGTCATCAGAAGCTTGTAAAGCATTTGTTCCTGGTACTGAAAAAATTAGGACTGCTGTAGTTGAACTAACTGCAATATTTCCACATGTAAGCTAATAATATATACTTCTTAATTAGTGGTAATAACTAGTAGCATCACAAACATTTTCTTCACGAGGACAAAGATTGAAGTTACCCACCCTTAAAAAAAACTTGCTGATATACCTATATATTATAATATTAAAAATAATACATTACAATGATTGTTAAATATAAAAATATTGTTACAATCTAACAAAATTACCCGCACCATGTAAAATTGTTTGGGGTAATTGCCCCCAAAAAATATGCTCGTGACGCAACTAGTGTTAACCACTGATTATAGATTAAACAATAATTGAATTTTTAAATAATGATGATAAAATGGGTTGTATTAAAATTGAATATTTGCAATAAGTAATAACTTCCATCACCTATTCTATTTGACATAGGATAAATCACAATTAAAGCTTTGTATTAAAATATTAAACATAAAGAAAAAAAATAGCAAAAATATACAAAATAATCTTAATTATTTACAATTATATTAAGTTTAATTTGAAATTTGTATTTAGAGTATTAATGATGACGTTTTGAAATCAGCACTATGGTCATTGAATACAAATACTACTCAATTACAACTTGAATGTGCATGTTTGGAAGCTGGTGTTGAAAGAGTGCGTGATTGCTCATTCAATATTGCAAAAGCTACTAAACAGCTTTTGACAAGGTTTTGACTATAATCAATGATAATGAACTAATAAATATTTTTAAAGTTTATAAATATACATTTAAATTTAAATCATTTACTAAGTTCCTTTTAATTATTTATTAATAATAATATATATAAACAGGGTAATATTTGTATTATAATTTAAGTTTGATTAATATAATATATATTAAGATATTATTGAGCATAATAACATTGTTTATGAGTAATTTATTGTAAACTTGGCACCTAATATCACTAATAATCTATAATATTGTATTCACTATGCATTTATAATTTTTAATTTACAGTTTACATAATCATGTTAATTTAAAGTATAATTATTTATCTTTACAATTCAGTAAATGTTTATTTTTTGTATTAAAAATTAGTTATGATGTTTTAACAAATCAAAAGTTTATATCTACTTATATTATTAGATTTATATTTTTTATATTAAATAATAGTTAAATTGTGTTGAGATATTTATTTAAATTTCATTGTTAAAAACAAAAGAGAAGTTAGATCTTTATACTATATAACAATTCATCTGTATGACTTTATTATACAATTATTTTCTTAAAGATTACTCAATATAGAGATTAGTTCATTAGACCATTTTTAATAATTTGGTGATTCTCAATACTATTTAATAAATGAAATGTCTCTCAAAAAAAAAAACAAATACAAATATTAGTGATGAAGGTGACTGTTGCTATCATCCTGTTTGTCATCAAAGAAATATATTCAAGAATTACAGGTTTTTTAAAAGACACTTTGAATCTTAGATATCTTCTAGTAGTCCAGTTGTAGATAACCATGTATATCACATAGCCTTTCCTGAAATTGATTGGTTATAGCCTATAGGTACCAAACAATTTTCATTGGCTTGCTAACTTTAAATATAGTTATTATCTGATATACATATTCAATGTAATGGAATTATATATAATATTGTATTTTATCCAAATTTGAACTTAAATGTCAATAAATAAAGCTAAGTATATATATTTTTTGATTTTATTGGTTTCAAAAGATTTTTATAATGACATTGTTAAGTTTGCTGTTTGCTACTAACTTAGTGACATTCGATATATCATTTATCTTTTTATAGTTATTATTTATTATACTGTATATTATTATTTGACCTGAAGTAATTAATTACCAATTATAAAAAAATAATAATTACTTTGCCTATGTGTCACAGAGTCGTAATTATAAATTGGAGTCCCCGGACCTCGGGGCAGTTTAAAAAATGTGTCTGCCCATTCCCGTCATCTGTTTGTCACCTAAATTGTTCAATTATTTAATTTATACAGACAGTATAGACAGTATAGTCAATACACTCATATCAATAAAATAAAGTTTAATGTAACTCTTTAATACATTTTGCATTGTTTATACTTTTTTCAATTAATAATATAAAAGTTCAACCCAGCCAATACTCTTATACCAAATAAGATATAGGTATTTTGCACCTTTTTTAGACGCTCTAACAGTATGATGTGAATTTTAAACAAAATTAAAGTATTGTTGTAAATACAAATCGTATGTACGATGATCGAGGGCACGGTTTAAGATATACTTATCTTAAACCGTGATCGAGGGTCTTTCCAAGTCCAGACCCCCGGTGCAAGTCTGTGTCTTGCACCTAACCTGACCTAACCTGTAGTTACGCCAGTGCTATGTGATAACTGATAAAGCTTAAAATATATAGGTAGAAAGTTGAGCTACACGTCACAAGTACAATATATTACTAAATGGCTATATTATTTCATATTTGTATTTTAGTATTTACTGTTTACATAATTGCATCAGCTGTACATCATGTCATCATTGTTGAGACTAAATAAGGTTAAAGGTATGCCCTATTGCCCTTATTAAATTTCACCCACACAATATTCACGAACATTGAAACAGTTAACCATGGTGTATGAGAATATATTTTCATTCTATCGCCTTGTCAGTAAACATTTATTATCAGCAACCAAAATATGTTATCATGACAATAATAATATATTTTAATATATTATTATTACCTACGTACGTAAGTTGTATGTAAACACGATTTTTATAAGTAAAAAATATGTGTGTATGTGGTTGATTTACATTCGTTTTGCCCAAGAATGTCACGTAAGTTTCGTGTAAATTATTCTTGAACAGCATTCTATTGTCGTCTTGATACCGTTTTAATGCTGCTGACAATACTGCGTTTAGCAATATCGCCAACGCTCTGGACCACTGTTTGCGTTTTGTATGCAAATTGAAGGAACACACTCGAATACGATTTTTCTTTTTGAAAAGCCATGGCTTACCATACGCTCCGACACGAATACATGCAAATGCCACCCGTTACCAGAGCGTACACTACAGCCTGTGTAATCACTACCCTAGCAGTGGTAAGTTAGAGTAGTATTCGGTTTAAAATCCGCACGTACTTGATTGAACTTGACTGAATCAGTATCTATGACTTCATTTATAGCAGTTAGATGTTGTCTCCCCATTCCAGTTGTACTTCAATCCATTGCTGATACTAAAACAATTTCAAGTATGTAGAATATATATATATATATATATATTAATGAGCATTGCTAATGTAACTAAAATTGAAATTTTATTCATTCTAGGTATGGAGATTGATCACTACTTTTCTGTTTTTCGGTAACATTGGTTTCAATTTTCTATTCAATATGATTTTCACTTATCGTTATTGTCGTATGCTTGAAGAGGGATCATTTCGTTCAAGAACAGCAGATTTTGTAATGATGTTTTTGTTTGGTGCCACATTAATGATTGTATCCTTTTTAATAGTTTTTATTTCAGTCAAAAGTGTATAAATATTTAAAAAATTAAATATTCATTTTATTAAGTTTAAAAAAAAAAGTTTAATTTGATAGGTTGTAGTTGATGGTTTTTTATTATATTTGTAATTTTCATGATGAACATTTAAAAATAAACATTTTTACCCCTCTAGTTTTTGAGATGTTGAATTTTAAAATGATTATAATAATATTTTATTTTTCAACATAAAAAATACAATCAATCATTGAATCATAAATAACAAACATTTAAGAGTTGATTATAATATATTTGTTTCATGATTCATTAAATTGAAAATGAATCAAACCAATCAAACAATTAAATAAACATTGTTCTGTTTTATAGTTTAAAATTGATTTTTCATTTTGCTTAACAAATATTATTAGATTTGGGCATTTTTTATCAACTTATTATTCTTAGGGCAAGCACTAACAATAATGTTAGTATATATTTGGTCACGAAGAAACCCATATATTAGAATGAACTTCTTTGGTGTTTTAAACTTTCAGGTAATCTTTTAATTTAGTCTTGTGCAATATGATATCATGTAAAAATGTGCAATTGTTTTGTTATTTTTAATTACTTAATAAAATGCAATTGATTTAAATATATTAATATAGAATTTAGATTAACATATTTTTTGATTAAAATAGGCTCCATACTTGCCATGGGTGTTACTTGGTTTTTCAATTCTACTGGGAAACACTCCATGGGTAGATTTGATGGGAATTGCTGTTGGCCATTGTTATTACTATTTAGAAGATGTGCTTCCTCAACATAGGGCCAACCTTAAGATTCTTAAAACACCACTTTTCTTGTAAGTATTTCAATTTAATTCTTATGCATACTGAATAGACTAGCTATGTACATATTATGTAAAACTACTGTCTGACAAAAACATTTACTATATAATGGTTTTAATTTAATCAAATTTAAATATTAACACATTTTAGAGTGATTATATAGTAGTAGTTAGTTATTCAAAATGTTATATGTACTGATAAACCAATTATATTAGATACAAATATATGATGTATGCCCATACATATTATGTTAGAGTTAAGGAATGACATTTGTTAATTTTTTTTTTTATTATTAGAAAACACCTTCTTGATCCAGCACCAGAAGAGGATCATGTACCTCCACCAGAGTTTCGCCCAGGAGGATTTAATTGGGGAGGAAATGCAGCTGAAATTCCTCCAGGACGTCAAAATGAATAAGTCAGTGTTTATATCCTAAATTGTTGTGTTGAACTGTTACTTGAGAATTGTAAATAATAATTTAAACATAAATAAAAATTAAATTAACCTATTTTGTTTTAGGTTATTCATATATATATTTATTTATTCAAAAACCAAACTATAATTAAAATGCCTATTATCATTTTTAATTGTTGTTTTTTTTTTTTTTTTTTTTAATACAAATTTTGAGGAAATTGATTAAATATAAACAAGTCACAACATTAGTAAAAACTATAAAAACAGTACAGGGTGATTATAGAAATATGTATGCCAAAAAATTAAAAAGAAAAAAAATTCTATGCTTATTGATCATGGTATTGAGTAATAGTAAATAAAACATATTATAACTAAACATACATAATTATACATGCCAAAGTTAATGGTTTTATGTAATTAAAATGCATATATTTTATAAATATTATTTACATACAATAGATTATATGATACATACATATTTCTTTAAACATTTGAGTTTTATATAAAAAATGTTTAAGGTATTTATACAATGTAATATTTCAAAAATTATGACTAGATTTTATAATTAATTGTTCAACCATTAAAATTAACAAATAAGTAATTAATAATGACATTAAGGTTTAAGTTGTATTGGCTTAACTTCAAATTAACATAATTATTCACTATTTTTAACATAATATCCTACAACACCCTGTAACACACAACTTTGTAAGTAATATATTTGCTTTTGATGGGTCTTAAAAAAAAATATATATATATATTATATTTACAACAGTTAATTTAAATTTATATACAGAAATGCACATGACAATAATTTAATATAACATAAAAAAAAAAAAAAATTGGAAAGTTAAAAAGAAAGCTATCAACAACACATTTAGACAGATATTTCATAGTTTTTGTCATAAGCACTTTTCCGATCAGGACTTCCATTGTCGGTGCTGTTTCCCCTATTAATTGACATTTCCATTGCATCGTGGTCTAATGCTCTGGCAAAAGACATAGGTCTTCTAGTTTGTATAGGAGGAGGTTTTTTCTTGCCTACGGGTGATGGTTGAGGGGGGTAAACAGGAACCCCTCCACGAACTGGGTAATAAGTTTTTGTAGTTGGGCTAGTTGGATTAGATCTGTAATCATTATGTGCTGCACAATAGTTGAATGTAGGTGCTTGTCGAGGGACATAGTAAGAACCAGTTGTCCCAGGAGTGTCTTTCCATGTATAAACACCCCTCTGAGGTGATCCGGCTAATTCTTGAATATTGTCAACTGTATTATTAATACGTGGATATGAAGGTGGACGTTCGTGCTCACGTAATATGTCGCCTTCAGACAAAAAACGGCGTTGTGGACTACGCTCTTGATATTCGTAATGTTTAGTAGAAGTCCCAACTCCTATAAAGTCTGGTCGTTTTACTTGAGTCGGAGTTCCAGGGTTTGATCTAATGTAGAAAAAAGGAATCAGTGAAACACAAATTAAAATTTGCTAATGAATAATACAAAATCTTTCAGCACAGCAAAATGCATTTCATTGCATTTATAATTAAATATCTAATGCAGACAGTTATTTTCATATTATTATTAATATTCATGTAATGACCATTTACACACTATGATACATGGTTAGGTTAGATCCCAGAGAATGGCCAAAATACAAGACATCTCTTTGTCAATAACTGCACATATTGTGAAAAGTCCAGTACCGGATTGGTTAAGACAAGCTACCAAAAAAATCTGTTGACTAGTCATGTGAGATTGTGTAAAAATAAATTAATGAGTAAAATATGATAAATTATTAATAATCAATTATAAAATCAACTATTGGATAAATTAACCATATGACTTTTGGGTCAGTAAATATATAAATGGTCGTTAGAAATTAAAAATGTTGATATGCCAATACACAGTCTAGCCCACGAGAGAGTATCCTCATTTTGCGCATGCACACGACTGACGGTGGGTCGTGGGTCGTCCCCATTGCATAGTAGTGTAGTGAGGAATGCACAGAATAAGACGAGTTTTCGTCAGGCGGCGGGATACTCTCTTGTGGGCTGGAGTAAATGTATCAATTCAACCCTGGACGATAAGTCTGTAATTGTTCAATAAAACTAGAAATATTTATATTTATCTTTAAAATTTTTTGCTGTATCTATTTATATTTTATTATTATAAATATTATGTGTATAGTGTTTTAATAATTCAATTCCTTTCTTTTTAGCAATAACTACCAGGGCTTTGCACCAGAATCTTTTTTTCGGGTTTCGGGTTTCTGGTGTTGAAAGAAAATTCGGGTTATTTAATTGGGGTGTTACGGGTTAATACACTTTTTGGGTTACGGTTAAATGCAAATTTATTCGGGTTAATTCGGGTGTTTTAAAAAAAACACATGTTGTATTAACATGAGATTTTCAATGCAAATTTGATATAGTAATCTAATTTAATACTTTAAGTAAACATAATGAAAAAAATTAAATTAAATATTAATACTTATCAGTTATTAGTTTATTACTTAATACTTAGTACTTACTCAGTCCTTTTTCTACAGAAGAAAGTTTTTGCTTATTACATATTTTAATTTTTAACTTAACATATTTTGAATTTTTCGTTATATTTATTTTTGATTAAGATGGTTA
>VUJU01005551.1:0-13381 GCA_009835225.1 Aphis craccivora
TATATATTATAGAGGTATCACTGTGTAGTGTATACACTATATAGTTTATAATAATAAAATTAATCACATAATCGATATATTTTTTCTTTTGAAAAAATGTATTTAACCTACTGCATAATAAATAGTAAAATAATCTACATTAATAGAAATAGAAATATATTATATAACATATTTAGTAATATAGGCTGACAGATCGTCATCACTCAGAATCGATTATCGTATGCAATGATTTATTATAGAATTCAAATTTAACACATCAATTACAGTGACTTACTCCCCAATGACGAGATACACTCGACACCTTCTGTACATCAGAGCGATTACCTACTTCCCCTCTTTTAACATTTGTTCATTATAAGAATGTAAAGCACCAAAAAACAAATCAGTTTCAGTTTATCTTGTATAAGCTATAAAATTATAACTACCAAAAAAAAAAAAAAATGTTGCAATAATAAGTCTTAAATTATAATAACCTAATAACCAATAAATATTTGGATTACATAACAATCAATTACAATCTAAATAACAATCTGCCAGCTCTTCCAAAAATCCCAACACGTTCACATAATAGCAATAACAAAATAAACGAAATATCTTTAACAGAAGTAAATATTATAATACAAGATCAGTATATAAAATGTAATTCTGTATACTTTATTTTAGCAATTTAAATTATCTAAGTGCATAGACATAATATATGATTAATTATTATACAAATGCATAATGTCTCATTAACACAACGAACTATTGAATATAATTATAAAAATGGGAAAAGGGTATTTAAAATTAGAAGAGAATTCTTTTAAAATACATTATATTTTTCTAAAATATATTAAGATACATTGGAATAATATATCCTAAAATGTATTTATAAAATAATATTATATAGATAAAACAACTTAAAAGCATTACAATACAATTAAAGCATAATGTAATATTTTGATTTGCATTCGCCGGTGTTAAGAATGAAATATTGTTTTTTTCTCTAATCTAACTGTAAATGGTACTGTTAAATATTATTATTCATGATTTTACAATACTATCCTTATTTCATTACTTATTCTTTTGCATTTTTATTTATTTACTCAATGTATATTGTACATGAATAAAAGTTCAATAAAACTGCTGCAATATGTTATTCCAATGTGTTTGAATTACATTATTCATCATGTCGAATCATATACACAATGTTTGATAATAAAGACTATGGGTAAAATACGAAAAAAAAACTTCTTCAATTTAAATGTCTAGAATGTGTATAATTTTGAAATATTGAATAGTGTTTTTTTATTATATTTCAGAAATGATTATTATTGTTGAATTTATTTATGATTTTCCAATGTTTGGGTAGTGTAAAACGGTTTGCTAGTATAGTTGATTGATTGTTTGGGTTTAGTTTACTGTCTAGTATTCTCCATTAAATCAATCTTGTCAACTGGATGTCGAAGGTATCGTTCAATTCCAAACAACGGATGTGCATATATAATTGGTGAAACACAATTCAATCAGACAGACTGTTTTTATTTTATTTTTTTTTTCGTCAATCAATGAACTTATTCGACTGACCAATATGCTATCAATAGAATAAAAACGAAAAAAATATATATACCTATACCTTAATCAATTTATATGCACATAGAAGCTTTTTTTACGTCCAAATTTAATAAATGATTGTTAAAAATGTTTACACTTAAAATACATAAATCATCAATATAATATATATTTACTATATTTTCTAAATCATCACATTATTTTTCATATCCATTAACTTAAATATCGTCAGTTTCAAAATATATATGTTAACATTGAATTAAATTGATAGCATGGTTATCTAATTTTAGTAACTTCATCAGCCATGTATTTTTTTAAGTACCTATACTGTTTTAATATATTTTGAATGGTTCATTAATATAAAGTCATTCAATGTTTTGAACATAATGCCTTTTAATAAATCGTTTATAATTCAATAAGCTTCATTAATTTAGTACAACACTAATTTTATGCACACAGAATAAAATGCTTCTTACATGCATTACCATTATATAAATCTCTAATAATTATCAGTTTTTTGCCTTGCTGATTACCAACACTATCTCTTATAGTCTTATAATACTCGTGAGTTCACTAGCTTTATATTTTTTTCTTTCAAATATTAACTTTCATACAACATTCATCAATCAAAATCACTTTATCTGCAAAAACAACACGTGGATACGATCTAATTATTTAAAATATTGTATTAATGTATTTTGTGATCAAATAATTCTCGAAGAATTCAAACAACAAATAAATAATTTATTTAAAAATATATCTCCTATCTTTCAAACCGTACAAAATACATTTTTTTTTAATAGATTTCAAAATGTTATAAAAATAATTAATAAGACTTCATTAGTCAATAATTAGTGAGATAATTTTTAATTTTTTTTTTTATTAATTTGCAATACAACAAACATAAAATTCACAATGGACTTTAAAAACATTTTTAATTAAAAAAAAAAAAAAATGATATAAATTAAACAGAATACTTATTAACACAAAACAGATATATAATGTTCCAAATGAAATATTACACCTTTGAATTGGTTTACCAACATCGTAGAATCCAAACGCTAAGCACATGTTTAAATATTAATTTTATCGATTCGTTAACTACGGTTTATACAACATAATTTACAATACCACTTGTATAAGAGAACGCTCGTTTAGTTTAATTGTCCACTATTTTATTTAATATTTTAAAATATTAAATAATACAATTTATTTTTTTTTTTACCTAAAATCTAAAATGTCTGTATGATGTATCTACATGCCATATACAATAAAATATATTAAATGTTAAATATAATTAAAAATTTTAATTTTAATGTTAAATAGTAAATCTTGAAAAGTCCTAATCAGTGAAAACTGAAAAGTATTCTTCAAACTAGTTTTCTATAAGTTATTATATATTATTATAATTTAATATTCAAGGAAAATAAAAAATAAACAATATAATTTTTAAATTAAATATTTAACTATTTAACATTAGGTATTATAATTCAGTAAACGTTTCTTCGTTAAATCTAGTTAAATACTATAAAAAAAGTTTTGGGATGAAGATTTGTTAGTAAACCTAATTTATACGATCTCGATTTTGGAATGAAAACTCAACTTCCTTTGTTTGACTTTGTTTAGTTTTGTGGGTTGGTCACTTCAGTGCCAGTGTTAGGACTTTGTTTTTAAATATAAAAGCAATTAATCATATCATTTCAAAAGCGATTATGTGGGTGGTTATTTGTATGCTATGTATATGACCAGAAATTATTTATATTATTGCGATTACAAAAAATTAATGGGAGTTAAATAAAATTGACAACTGAAGATTCAGATTTAACATTACATGAACATTTAAAATACACGAAAATGTGTTCATAATATATTGTAAATAAAATTTAAATTTTCAAATATTTTGAATATTACATAAAACTGTACCTATTAAAGATATTTTTTTTCTTTTCGATAGATAAAAATACAAGCGATTCAGCGACTGTAAGATATGATCATATTCAATTATTTATAATTTGTAGAGATGATCTATTGCACATTTTAGATATTATAATGGATATTTTTTTTTTAATTCTAAACAATTGATATATTAAATCATATTGTAACTTAAGTTTTGTTAATTTTATATAAGTAAATAATATTACAATAGTAAATAAAAATACAAATGAACATTGAATTTAAGTTTAAAGCACAAAAATACATTTAAGAGATCAAATAAAAATTTTCAAAAATTTAAAATAATTGTTATGAATTTCTTTTAAGATTTTGAACAAACACAATATTATTCATACATTTTTTGCTGATAAGAAATATTAGTGACAGACGAACATTATATGTATATTTATATATATATATATATATATAAATATATAAAAGACTTCAAAAATAATTCATTGAGTACGTCACTACGTCACTGTAATGGATGTGTTGAATTTAAATTCAATGATAAGACATTACATAAAAAAAAAAAGATTCTGAGGGAAGATAATCTGTCAATCTATATATCTATATATAAAAAAAATAATTTAATGATAGTACATTTATATTGCTATTATTGACATTAACTAAAAAGTCAATACTGATGTACATTAGAATAATTAGGTTTACCAAAAACCATCCATAATATTAAAAATTGAAGCATTTTTCTGCTCTAAGATGTGATAACAGACACAAAAAACACACGCACGCACACTTCATTTTTAAATCAATACTTTAATCACTTAAATTGTTTTAAACTATATAACTATATTTATTAAGTTTGCTTGATTGTCAAGAGTCATTAATTTTGTAGGGAATTATAATGTCGCATTTTTGGTTGGTATAGCAACTTAAGGAGGTTATGACATTGGAGGTGGCCATGTGTATAATATAATTGAATAATAGTATGCGCTTTCTGTACCAAAATCTACACAGATAAGTTTCACAAATTGAAACTTATGATAAAAAGTTATATACAATTTCACATAAATAACATGAAACGTTTACGTCTTAACGTGTGTACATAATATTATAAGAGAGATTAAGTATATTATAACTATTATATGAGCATAATATTTTTTATCTATTAAATTGATAATCTATGTTCTTTGTTTGATTATATTTATTATACGCGTTTTAGCGTTTAAATGTTTTTTTTTTTTTTTTTTTTAATAATATACATATTTTAGTAATATTGTAATTAATCTATATTCATCAAAAAATGTATAAATCTTATAAAGTTAAGTCAATATCAAAACTAAATTATACATAATGAAGAAACAAAAAATGCAACCAAAATCAAAAAATTAACATAAAATAGTCTTTTATAGAGGTTTTGAAATTAGTTTTAAACTTTTCCATTTAAATAAACTAAGTCAATAAAAATAAACAATTAACATAACTTTCTACGATTTTATTTTAGGATAGTGATTTTAGAATATCTAATTTAAAATCATGACAAAACTCAAATAAAGCATTCAATACACGTAACACTTGAATATTTGATATCCTAAAAATATAAACTGTATTATTTTCTTATCTAAATTTCAAATAGTTTATTACACCTATATTTTTATAAATTATTTTATCATCAACAAATTATCATTTTTCATTGATTTATCTTAATAGGTATTTATATATTTGTAATAAATTTAATATAATTAATTGTAAAAACACTACATTTTAAGTTTATTTTACATCTATTTATATTATAATCTACTAGAAACAAATATTATATTTTTTAAATACCTAAAATTTACTCGATCTTGGGTTTTTGTATGATTTATATTATGTTTAAAAAAAAAACTAAATAAGTACTACAAAGCATGTAATAACCAACCATACCTAAATTTACATATAAAAATGTGCATATATTATATAAGTGTTTCTGCTCATAATAAAATACAAATTATACCTTATATATTCAATATATTTAATAAGATCATCAGTTCACATTTTTTTTATAAAGTTTATTGTGATGTGATATTTAAATAAATTATACAGAGTAATTTAGCAAGCATTTTAAACTCCATTATTTTTCCTTCTATAATGAATTTATTCAAATTTTTTAAATTTTAAGTATACATATAAGAGAATCCAACGACCAAACTCATCTATAACATTTATTGTAAATCAAAGCCATACAAATTTACACAAATTAGAAATCAACAATTTTCAAAATATTCAAATTTACGAAATAATATAAATATTAAATATTTATATTAACAAAATCAATACAATATAAGTAAGTAAGTAAGTGTAACTGATTTTAGTATAATATATTATAAAATCTAAACAATATGCATATAATTGCGTGTATTCTGTAGTCTGCAGTAATTATTAAGAGAAACTATTAAAATTCCAGAATTAATGTATGAAAAAGAATTCTGGGTGGAGGATTTATGTAGTTTAGAGGTAATAATATTGTTTAGTTTACACATGGTGTTAAAATTGTGGCATATTGATAAGTTATGCTTAGTTATTTTTTATTACAAATAAGGTGACAGCTACTTTAAAAGTTTTTTAACAGGTAGTGCAATACATTTTTTTACAGGTTCTTGAAGGGGTAATCGAGGCTTTTATTTAAAACTAATCTCAAAATACTATTTTGGATGAGTCAAAATAAGTTTACAAATATTTAAGATTTATTTTGTTTTCTCCACCCCGAGTAATCATAATATATGTAAGTAAATGAGAATTCAATTAATGCTTTGGATATGGTTTTTATTCGATTGTTGTATAAAATATATCTCAGATAATTGAAGGTATAAAATAGTTTTCTTATTTTTGTAACTAGGTAATGATTTGATAATTTTATTTTGTTATTTTAAAAGTACTAATAGTTTCCATACCTAAGTATTTGATATTCTAGTTTATTTTACAGTAGGAAACGTTTGAATAAGATAGTTAATGGAATATTACAAAACATGGTTATATTTGGAAAATCATTGATGAGTAAGTAATGCGATAAAATTAAAGTTTTTCCAGTGTTTAAAATAAAATATTTTCTAGTGTACTCGTTTTTTAAAGCTACATGTAAATAGATTAAATATCGAATTAGATTTAAAAAAAAAACGTCTAACCATCATATTGTAAGATATGGTGAGATTTATTAAATCAATTGATTGTGGTTACAATTTTAACTATCTTTTATCATACTACAAGTAGAAATTATACAAAATATTTTTCTAAAAACAAATAAAATGATATTTCTTATTAAAATTTAAAACAAAATAATCAAAAAACGGATGTTTAAAGTTTAAATACTCAGATATAAAACTATACACTTTTTATAAACTTAATTTTAATTTTTTTTTTTTTATGTAACGTTACATGGTAGAAAAACAAACTATAAGTGTATACGTGTATCTAAAATAAATATAAAATATACTCATTCAACTATGGGTTCAGCGTAGAGACATAAATGTATTGGTATTTGGCTTACAATAATGTGTGTTTTTTTGGAAAATACTGTTTAAGGTATGTAGTATAAAAGATAGAATATGAGTATAACATATTTCTTCAGAAAATAGTTGCTGAAAAATAATTTTATAACTGTGACAATAATAGAGAGAAAATTATATTTCTAGCAAGTGATTTAAAAATCCCGTTAAACAAATTGATCAACCTAACCTAACCTAATCAATACTAAAACAAAATTATTATTACAAATATAATCCAAATCAAAACATAACAATAATATTTTATAAGCACGAATCTAATTTGTATAAATTATATTAAGATCAATTTATTTATTTTATTAGGTACAAAATATTATGTATTAATAAGTGATATGAGTTATAACTTATACTATATATTTTTTTTATAGAACCTTTTTTTGTATTATTTAAAACTTTAATATAAAATTAAACTTTAAACTCACAAAATAAAATACTGCCATTTTCCAATTATTAAACTGTCAAAAATAGAGAATACTCAAACAAAATATGTCGTTTTTTCTAGACGAAACTAAAACCAATAATATTAATTTGAAAAAGAAATGAATTTTCAAACTATAGATTTTCAATATGTAATAAATCCGGAGAACACAAACAGTAAATAAAACAAAATAGTTATAAAAAAATTGTTTTCGAATATTATCATATCACAATACATTACAATTATTCATTAAAAAAAAACTCAAATAGTATATGTAATACTATTAAAAAAAAAACTAACTTGAAATTCAAAATTATATCAACGTTCTACTATTAAAACCTGTGTTAAATACAAATAATAAACTATTAAGTTACTATTAGTTTAGTATTATTTTTAAAATGAACACAATACCTATATTCTTTTTTTTTCAAACAACTACATAAAAATTGTTTACATTTATTTTCCAGAAATCGATGAAAAGAGATGGTTTATCGTAAAAATATTAATAGGTATTTAAATTGTATCTACTCTATAAGATCAATTGTACAATTTATATTATGTTAGGATAAATATAGTAGATAATTTGATGTTTATTCAAAATTTAATGTTGACAAAGAGTTTATTTGAATCTCACCTAAAAAATAATACTATTACTCTATGAATGAATAATATTATAAGACTGAAAATATCATTAACTAAATACTTATGAAATCACTAGAAAAATTTAAATCTGTTAGCAACTAAAAGTATGATTTGTCACAGTTCAAAGTCAAAATGAAACTAAAAATAATTCTACTTCATGATATTAGTAACAATTGATTTTAAACCAATAACCTTAAGTCATATAAATAATAAGTATTATAAAATTAAGTTTCATTGTATTATATTGAAAATTATTTATTGAATGAAATATTTATAATTGATATCAAGTTGAAAACCGATCATGGATCATTATTGTTATTTAAATTTTGTACAGTATTTATTACTTTTTTTTGTTTTCATAATATACAAAATATTATAGTTACTCACTATGACCTTAATAGATGAAAAAAAATAACAACATTTAAAACATGCAAAATATTAAATCAAAATTATACATAGGTAAAAAGTGGTGTTTATTAATCAATTATTCTATATTTTTTTCCCCTAAAAATTGAATGACATAATCTCAGACATAAAATACAATAATAGTATAGATATATCTAGGGACATAATTATACATTATCAACTTTCAGATCAGTTTATGCAATTTGTATTCCCTTGATATTAAATATTTTAATATCAGGTAAACTATGTACACATAAGTCATGACGAATATAACTGAAAAATATAAATTCAAGTAAATTATATTCATAAGGGTTTTAAGTTTTAATTACATAACATTTTTTTAAATCGTATTAGAGTTATTTTTAGATTTTTTTTTTTAATTAGTATTTTTAATTTTTTAGTTTAAACAAGTGACATTTAGATTCAAAATTACTCATTTATACATTTCAAATATTAAAATATTTATTATATTATGAGGAATTCAATATTTAAAAAAATTTCAATAAAATTTTATTATTATAAATAATAAACTACCATTCTTTGTTTTATATTTTTTCTACAATCAATATGATTATATTAATGAATTGCAATCTATAATTCACCAATATTTTTCGTGATGGGTATAATATTATGTAAAACTATAAGAGGTTTAACTGCATTTTGTATGATTTCTGAAATATAATTAAAATATATTATAAATACTTAAATATTAAAAATTAAAGTTATTTTAGGTATTTAAATGTAATACATCTCAAATTATATTTAAATAAAACACAGAATAATTAATTGAAGTGTCATTATGATGATTATATAAGATTATTATATAATAATAATGATATAATATAATATATATATATATATATATTATTAGTATATTATTATTATATTATATAATGATATAATATAATATATTTGTGTTAAAAAAAAACTGAAGTCTTGATAAGGTTTTGATAAAGCGTATTTTATTGCTAAGGGTAGAGGAATTTTAAAAATTTCATGTTGGGACCAAAACTAAAAATTCCCTTTTCATACTAAATTCTTTTAGAAACAGTATAGGTACATATTATAAAAACGTTTTATCATTTTCATTACTTAACTATTTTCATTGCTTCAGTATTTTATCATAAATTTAAGAAAAAAACCTTATATTCAATTATTATATTATAGGTATGTAAATATTTTAGTTTTTAATACTTTATCTTAAATTGAATATTCGTTATTTACATTCTAAAGAAGCAATGAATGAATTTATTTAACCATATTAGATATATGTGCGTGTTGTTTGTATCTGTCTTAAATTTTGGACTAAAAAATATTTTAGTACTTTATTTTGAAGATAGTATTAACTTTAGATGATAGTTTGGAAAATCAAAAGTGAAAGTACTTACAACTACTTTATAAAATCATTTTGAAAAATTAGCGAGAACAACAGGATTTGCGCATTATCAGTTTTTGACATTTTTTCAAAATTAACTCAGCTAGTTATTCAACCATATTATTTATAAAAAAATAATTTTTTATATTAATATATTAGAAAATATCATTAGGAATAGAGACTGATATACTCTTTCAGAATATTTTTTTTCTCAAAAGGTACCAATAATTGTAAATAATTTAACATTGAATTAAAATTTAAATCGTCAATTATTATTATACAATAATAAATTACACTTTGAAACATACTATAGTACATCAAAAGAGACTTCTTTGGATTTTACATTGAAGTCTACTGTAATTTTAATTAATAACCTATTCTGAAATTATATGTAATATTGTAATACTATGCTATACAGTTTTATAAATTTAAAAAGTCTTTTAATGATATCTCCGAGAATGTTAATATGTCAAATGTCAAAATTATCATTAATTCAGTTTATGATAAATTAATTAAACCAAAATTATTATTTAATTAATATTTAAATATAAAACAATAGAACTAATATTGTTATTATTTTATATACATAATTAAATTTAGCATTTCTAATTTATTACAATTTTAAGAAATTGTACACAATATTATATAATACATTAGAATATAAATAAAAAAAATGTTTATTAATAGATCTTAAACAAAAACAATTAAATAACAATATTTAAGTTAAAAATAAACTTATCATGTTTTCAACATTGAAATTTTTCTTTTACGTGTTAAAATATTTAATTTTTAAAGAGACGCCACACCCGTAAATTATATTGTGTCCATCTTATAAACGTACGATAAGTCAAATTTATTTTCAACAGTTCTAAATAACTGTGTATGATGTTTTTTAATAATAGAGTGAATGGACTATTTATCAAACTTAAAAGTAAAACATTTTTAGGGGCTTTACTTGGGTTTTTTACGATATTTTAATTTTTAAGCAAGTTTCGAGGATTTTTAAATTGCAATCTTTTACATAATATCTACTTATAAATTGATTAAAAACAAAAATTAAAAAAAACTCTATGTGGAAACACAAAAAATATTCTAAATCTAAACTATAGTCTCTAAGTTTGATAATGAGAAAATTCATTTAATTATCAATGGTTATTAATATTATTATACAAAATTAAAGTTTCTAAACACAAATTTTCTATTATTATACGTTATAAGTTGAATATAACATACACGAATATGGGGAGTCTCTTAAATGCCATTTGACTTAAATGAAATTCATAAAATTAAAAAGTTATATTTTAAAAGTAAAAGCAATGATTAAACTAATAAGTAGGTAAACAAGAGGTATGATAAAAAATAAAATATGTCACTAAAAATTTAAGTTTTAAAGACTTTTATGTATGTTAATTTCTATGATATAAATTGGCTAAATAATATATAGTGGTTAATTGCACATCTTTAGTAAACTATATATTACCCGATTTTATTATTAGGTACTCATTTTTAGATTTTTCAAGCTATCAGTTTCATAATGACATGACGTGTGATCTTTTTAGAACAGTAGATAGTTTAGAAAATGTAATAGGTATAGTGAACTATATAAATATAATATATATAATATATTAACTCATAATATGAACAAAAATGACTTTTGTGCATTGTCAGTGACTTTGAGATTTTTTTTTTTCCATCAAGTAAAATATAATGGTTTCCTATTTTAAAGTAACCATTATTATTGTAACTTTTAAAACATTATATGATTACGTGGCGATAGCGCATTATTAAATGTATAAAAAATATTTTATTACATTTAATTCTGCACAAAATATTGTATTTTGTGAAGTTACTAAATTTATATCTTGTGATTATTGTGTGTTCAAATGTGTGTATAGAGATACATATTTATGTAATAAATTAAAAAAATTGTTATCTACTAAGTACTAACAAAAATAACAATTTTCACGTTTCTCACGTCCTCAGCTCGATATTTTTATGCATTCAAATATTACAAATGATCGTAAAATAATAATTAAGAAACACATTTTTCGAACGATTTTTCACGAGCCAGTTTTTACAGAGTTTGGGTTTAATGTACGCTACTGTCGCAAACGCCAGTTCAGGTATTTGATAACGTTTTAAGATTGAATTTATCATTTATTTAAAATAAAATTGATTCTTTCTTTATCATAATAATTATCTTTTTATAACTTTTTTTCTATCATAAATCAAAATATATAAATAAGCTATTTAAGAGACATGTATAATATTATCTTCGTATTAGAATGAAAAAAAATATATTATATTATCAATATTAAAAATTTATGTATCCATAAATAAATATTTTACTTTAATTAGTTTTAAAAAAACTAAAAAGTTAACAATTTTAAATTCCTATTAAATAGTACACAAATATCTCAAATATTTCGAAAATGTAATCACTTTTATAAAACCAATAGTTTTTAAATGAGTTAGTGAAAACAAATGTTTCCTATTTAATATTATATATTATTTTTAGTTGTCTAGATAACTAGAATAGTTGTTAAATATTTAAATATATATATATATATATACACATTTAGTGAAAATTTCCACAATTATTCAATTTATACTGTATAAGAATTCCCGTTTTTACCCAATTAAAAAAGAACACAAGTGCTCAACAATTCGTATGTTATACCTAAATTGTTTTATAAAAGTTTATACAATATGGCACATTTTAGTTTAAATATATTTAAACGTTGCAAATTTAGGTAAATTATTTAATTATTATGTATAAACATTTACAGTTTTGATCCCATAACAATATTAATTACATTATAATCATTTATGAGCTAATAAACATTTTAATAGAACTAAGAATATATTTGATAAATCTTCTAAACAACATTATATTGTTGTATGATAATTTAAAATATACTTATTTAAAATTTATTTTAAGTTAACAATTACAATATTAAAATGTTATGTTTCTATTATGTTATTGTTATTATATGTATCTTAGTTATCATTATACTATGACAGTAATTAAAATGTAATAGGTACTTAAATACTGAACCTGGCCTTCTTTAAATTTTTAAATAAAATGTTTCAAAAAAATAGTTTTCGATAAGATGGATTAAATATAATAATATAATACCACTAAGAATTTAAAGACGTAATGAATGTAATGAAGGCTGTAGTCAATTTGCACCAAAATTGACCCAAAATATTTATAACATGTGTAATTTGCACCATTTTTTTAAAAATGCGTTTGTAATTTGCACCAAAATAAAGATATGTAAATTGCCCCATCCTCAGGTAGTAAGAAATAGGAATTGTAATTTGCACCAAAATTGAAATCGATTATTTTTTCGATAGTATTTCGATAGTATAAACCATGAACATATATACTGTTAAGGACTGGCATAGATAATAATAATTTTTTAATTTATTATCTATGATGAAGAATGGCAACTGCTTTATCAGAGTGATTCGCTTATTGTCGCCATTTCAATAATAATCCGCTAGGTTCGCTACTGTGCGTGCGCCCTACTGCCGCCAATGTAGAAGCAT
>VUJU01005552.1:0-13375 GCA_009835225.1 Aphis craccivora
AGTCAGATTACGGATACGGTTTTAACTTTTAGAATCCAATACTTCATACCGTAGGGATACAGTAGACCGATCAGCTGATCGAGTGTCGCTTCTATATTGTTCTGTGATAGAATAAAAGGTTAAAATGTATGACAGTATTATAATATGGTATAACTGATATTAGATTGATAACTTATAAGTTATAATATACCTACGTAGTGTAGGAACTTACACGTGTACCTCAGTACCTGTCTTCCGCCGTGTAGGAACTAGCATAGGTACGTACCTATTTTTTTTCGTGTAGGAACTTACACATCACATATGTAGGAATTAACGTATGTAATTGTCTACCTGTTACTCTCGTGTAGGAACTTAGATTCCCCCAAATAATTATGACTTAATCAAAAGGAATTTTTTTAAATGTAATATATTTGGTAAGTACTTGTGGTGAGTAAATCTGCACTATGATTTTCAGTAGAAATGTATGCAAGATTCATTGCTTCGGAATAGGAATTTAAGGATTTTACATCAATACGTTTCATTCTTTGATGATACCTGCAGGGTTGGCGTATAGCATTGTAATATACGCAGTTGTTTGATTGCCTTCATTTTTTCTAATAATATCTTTACTTAATTCGACAGCCTATTAACTGCACTGCCTTTTGATGTCACAATAGTATAAGCGCCACTAACTCCACTTCAGTCGATGACAGTATTACTGTCAATTGTTTTTTAGACTTCCATGAAACCAATGCACAATATCGCAGGTACCTTGAAACACTATCCTGTATCGTATCTACAATAAACTATATCATACGCTCAATCAACACATTCAACAAGAGTTTAATTACTTTTAGTCTCGATTAGTTTTGTTTCAATAGTGTGTTCTATATAATATATTAAAATCCATCTTAAACGCATCCAATCAGTGTCAGTTTCTTTTGTTTGAAATCCGCTAAAATAGCTTAGGTACTAAATATCAAAGATCAGTTCTTGGTACTTACCAATGTAGCATAGGTATATAATATTCCCAATCATCCTATATTCTATCTTATTTACCTTCTCTGAAACTTAATCATTAGTTTTTCCAACTTCCTCTCGGTATTGCTTTATTTTATCAAACTTACCTAGTTACTTTCTTCAAACAAAGCTACTCAAATTTCTTATTTAACTATATGTGTACGGTAGAGAGTATACGATAAATGATAGGAAGTCGAGATTACTTTTTGATGTTATCGAGAAAAAAAATAAGAATTTTTTAATGTATTGTAACAGTGAAACCGGGTACACAGATTGGGGAGTAAAATAAATGAGACCCTGTTCAATTATATTGTAGTTCCAATCACCTACAAAAACTATGCTAGACATTCTTCCTTAACAAACAATTCTTCCCTAATAACTAATGCATATGATACATTAAATCTACATTACCATTGGTCTTGTTTGATTATATCACATTTAAACCAGAAAAAACTAAAAATCTAATAATATATCATACATTTTTCCTCTTGTTAAAAAATAATTTCTAAAAAAATATAATTACCTATCAACATGTTAATATACTGACAAAGTTACAAGTTACTGCTTATTTACTTATTTGAACTTACGTAGAATTCATATTTTTTAAAGCAATTACAATCTCTAATCCAACTGTATTTAGGGATTCCAGACTTAACATTTTCACGCCGTTTTACTACCTTAAAAGCTCATTATTAATATACGTCACCCTTGTTCTCAGATTTCAAAACATTTGCTGTATTATAACTATTTTATTACAAGGATGTCTGAACTTTTATCTTATCCAAGACAATACAAAAATAATATTAAATGTGGGTAATTATAGGTAACCTGCATACTAGATGTCGAGTATAGGTACCTCTTCATTAAGTAAGTCACATTAATGGAAGTGTTAAAAATATATTCAATATTAAATTATTGCATACAAAAAAAAAAAAAAAGATTCTGACTGGAGAAGGTCTTTTCAGGTATATTACCAAGTATATTTTATGATCTATTTAGTATTTATACGTATACTATTATAGTAGGTGATTAACTTTATTATATATGAGATAGGTTGAATTAATGTTTTAATAAAATGGATATTGTGTTATTATATTATTAATATTTAATTATTAGGTATAATAGAATTTATCTGATATAAATTATTGTTATTATATAAAAGTCACTACCGCCCTACCGAAACTTTTTATTACATTATTAAAACTTAAATGTACGATAATATTTTTAAAAAAATCTAAAAATTTTGAAAATTCCAAATTCTTATAAGAAAAAAAAATCAAAATTTAACTTGGAGAATAATGTTTCATGTTTTTTCAGTTAACACTTACTTGTTGCTGGCAAAAATAAATATCAAATAATCTGACGGTAGATTGTTAATTTACGTATGAATCCATTTACATCAAAACTTAAACTTCAGACGCTCATAAAAAATATTTGTGAAATTGAGATCAGTTTTTTTTTTTTTTTATAATTGCTGTATGAAAAACTTAAATGGAATCTTACATTTTATTTTAACTCACGTGGTATGACATATCAAAAATTAAATGAACTTTAGATTATATACAAAATAGTTTCCAAATTTAAGTGATTTTGAAACATTTGAACTTTATAAGCGTTTATAAAAAAAATATTGTGTCTATTATATTTGAAAAATGATGAAAAACTTAATATTAAATTGTCTAACTTTTTATACCCTAAAAAGGATATCATATATAAGGTAAAAATAATTTCGAACAATTAAAATACTTATAAATTGCCCAAAAAGGGTCAACAATTAATTGAAAATTATTTCATATCTAGCTGGTAAATGCTTATACATATAAATACTTAGTAAACATTTTCTTTTTTTTTTATCGTGATTTTGAAAATAACTGTTTTTTTGTTTTACTTTTGGCCCTCTAATGTACCAACTAGATTTATTTGTTACCCTAAACTACTCTAAAAGTTGAAAATCAAAGCATTTTATCTTCTGTAAAAAGTATCTTCAAACACAAAAATTATATACACATCACTGTAAAAACAATATATTCATTGCTCCGCCCAAATATAAAATATATTGGTGTCTGGACACTTTGACTGGCTTATTTAAATATAATGTAATGATCATTTATTATAAACACAATTTTTTTTATTATAAAAAAAAAGGTATGAAGTTATATAGCATGCGTATTATAGGTACTTATACTATTTTATTACAAAGTCGTTCACGTGGAGTTATTTTCTCTCCGAATCATAGTTTTCATAGTTTTATTAAATAAGTTTATTGTTTAAGGCATATACCGAATTGTCAGAACAAAAAAAAAGTTATCACGTAAAAAATATTATATTATTAACATGCACTCACTACACCTTAATAATTTATTATTGCAAAACCATTAGGTACTTTATATATATATAAATATATAAATATTAATGATGAAATTTCCCCCGTGGTTTAAAGTACAAGCCAATGTGGAACCGTTGCAGTCATGAGTAAACTTGAAACTAATATGTAGGTAGGAACAAAGTTTAATTAGCTTTCATCATATTAATATATATATTTATATATATTAATTATAAAATGTCAAACCAAGTTTTTTTAATTTACTGCGTTTCATAATATTCACGATTTACCTGTTAAAAATAAAACGGAATATACTAAATAGCACAGACGAATTGAAGATACCAATTTTTACAATGGCTGAAAATAAATTTACTAAATGAATTAAATATTTTAATTAATTTTAATTACCTTTTAGAAGTTAATAGGTTTTTTTTTATTTTTTTAACCGCAAAAAGATATGTTTTGTAGTTATAAAATTTAAATAACAACATTAAGGAAAAATCAAATCATTGTATTTTTATTAACTGTAGTCTATAGAATGAATGTAAACTATATAGGTACCTACGTAAATAATAAAAAAAGTTATTTCATAAATTGAACAATTTATACAATCATCCGTTACTCGTTCTATTTTTTATGTTTAATTTTTTTTATTATAAATTGCACTGTAGGTATTTTACTAGTAAGTAAAATTATTTATAAACATTTTTTGCATTCATCAATAAAAACGGAGATTAATTTCGTAAAAAAAAAAACAAACAAACAAACAAATAAACAATGATAATAAAAAAAATATACATAAATAATATATTAATACATTTTATCAAGAAAATATATGCCATTAGTTAACGATGTATAATATAATAAATGAACATTGCGAGAAACGTTGTCAGTGAATATAATGTAATAAAGTGGTTTTCTGTTAAATCAGAGATTGGAAGTAAACATTCTTATTAATTCTTATTAATTGGTTTAAATAAATTTATATTGTAGGATGTAGGTAGGTATAAGGTAGGTACATTATACAAACGTGAAAAGTTATAAATATTATATTATATGATTGTGATGTTGTATATTTTCATTTATATGTAAATAGATACACATTTTGTATTGTTGTTTAATGTTGCCATTATCTTATATATTTTTTATTTAAAAAAATGTATGCTTGGATGTCGGAGTGCAATATAAAAATTAACTTTTCATTTTGAAGTTAGGTAAATAAAACCACCTAAAATAAAAAAAAAATGATCAAGACAAACATAATGAGATATATTGTATAAATATTTATACTATTTGTAATACTCTTTACATGTTGGCTAAGACTTAAGGCTACCTATATAGAAACACAATGTATTTCGTTTTTATTTAGTTATTATTTATTATACTCATATACGACATACGTTGTTGTATATAACTATAAATTAATACAAAAAAATTTTGTGTTTATCAATTAATGATTTAAGAATTAACGTTTATATAATATTATTATTAGTGAAATGTTTTTATATAAATCAATCGATATGTTAGTTAATTGTTTTGTTACTATTTATTATGTACATTATTTAATAATATATCTACCCTACTTCCTTATTTTTTAAAAAGTTAAAACTTTGAACATTATACAGAGTGATATTTCTACAATAAATTCACATTATTTCAACAAAAAAGTAATATAGAGTCGGTTCTCTAGAGAACTGGCTTTAGTATATATTTTCTACGTATATAATATTATATGATTATTAACTAATATACTTGTTAATACTTGCTAATTTTGCTTCAAGTGTCCTTGTTCATGAAAAATACGGTTTGGGTTTTCATGTGTTTTTTTGAAGGGGGAGGGTGGATAATATAATAAATAATAATTATATATATTTGTTAGATTAGCCTCATATATCCAATCCACCAATATCAAAATCATAAATATAATTTTATAATATATGAACTCATAACGACGAATGTGAACAATGCATTGTGTTTTTTATAATAATATATAATTATACGATTATGATTGTTTATTGTAACTGTGTGTAAATCTTCCCCTTTAAAAATAAATTGAACTGCAGTGGTGTAAATGACTGTGGCATATACTTTTAGCGATTCAAGATGGAATTTAATTTATTTGCTGAGCCCTATCTCAAACTCAGCCTACATAATACAATAGTTACAGTTTCTAAATTTATTTGTTTTACGAGCGTCTTCCTTCATTCCTAATCAATAATACAGATTATACCTTTCTTTTGTTATTTGTTATTTCGTTTGGATATTTTAAACCACCGTTATTGCATTTCTTTAAGTTACCGTTAAAATATTCTTTTTTTTTATCAATATCTACCGTTTAAAATCAGTTATTGCAGTAACGAGTTATTCGAATATTCGTAGGCCAGAAAACAATAAAGGCATTACCTTGATTTTTTGTTACAAAATTAACGTTTTTTATACATCATATAACTACTTAGGTACTTTTATCTACTCGACAATTTAAATTCACAATGAACAATTTAGATCCATTATTTAAAAAGTAATTTAAAATTAAAATCTTTTAAATCAACATAATTTACAAATGTGTAATTTAATTTTCATCTAAACAAAACATTTGGTTCTTTACCTAATCTTATCTAACCAATTCAGTCAGCTGTAGAATGTGTTGAGTGAACATAGTTATTTTAAAATATGTCACTGTAATGGATATGTTAAATTTAAATTCAATGACAACTAAATTCAGACAGAATAATAAATTCTAAGCGGAGATAGCATATGTTATTATGTTGTATTATAGATTTATAGCCAATAGCGGGTACCTATATTGATTATATTAATTTTATTTTACTATTAGAAGGTATTATATTCTAATAATATGGTTAATTGAATTAATTTTTCGAAAACATTGAATTTGAAAATGTAATTATGTGTATAAAATTTAATAAAATATGTCAAAAGTTTCAAGTACCTACGAGGCCACAAATAATATTTTTAAATTAAAACAAAATAACTAAAATTGTTATTCTTTATTTAAATATACTATTTCGTTCAAATTTGAATTTAAAATGTCTGTAAAAAAGCTCATTTTACTTTAAAGTCAAGTTAACAAAAGTTACTTTATTCCCATTAATTTTAAGTCTTAATGGAGCCTTATATTATACTATGGTTATTCGTCTAAGACAAATGACATCTAATTTTTTTTTATATATATCTCGAAAAGCTGCATAATAATAATGAAAAATAGGTTAATTATATTTAAAAGTTAATTCCAAAATTCTTTTTTTAATATTTTATAATTTTTGCATATTTGAGAAAAAAAAATAAGATAATATTTTGCGTATATAGAGACTAATATACTTAAGTCAGCTTGGATAAACACAAACACGCGTAGAAAATGTTTGGAATAAAGTAATATTTTCATTATAGGTTGTGTAATTCACTATCAATCTGATAACAGTGCGATAAAATCGAACCACGTAAATATATCACATACAACGTGTGTAGAAAGTTTACTTTAATTTATTATCTGTCATAGTTTATCGTGTACTCGTGTTGTTTGGATATCATGTGCATCTGAGAAATAAACTTACACTCAACTTCAATTTCTACAAGTGACATATCGTTTTTACTGAATATGGCAAAGGAAAAATAATTGTTGGCTTTTTGTTTAAGAAGTTATATGTTGGAGTTTAGAAGTAGTATTGGTTCAGTATTCTTATTTGACAAAAAATATTGTATTATTAATTGTGAAATTCAAAAGTTTGCCACGACATTGATATATTATTATTAATGCATTGACATAACTAAAAATAAAATACTTATTATGTATACGAAAATTAAATCAAAATACATTCGAATCGCAGAAAACTATGTAACTGGTCTGTAATACAAAAACGTCATCGTTTAATTAAGATTTATGGTATGCTATGCTATCTGTGGCAATGGCAAACATTTCAATAATTTAAGCGAATGACAAACATTTAAAGTTATTTTAGAAAAAATAAATATTGAAAGAAATTCTCATTTAAACTATACACTTTAAAAATTATATATATTTAAGAACTAGTGGAGTTGAAATGAGTAATGACATGTTTTTTACCTTCTGAAAATCTGGGTTAATTTAATATTTTTATTCGTAGGCAGAAATATATTTTATAAAATATATTTTTTTTATTTAATGATGAAGGATAAAAAATATATACTGATAAAACTAGAAGATATTATAAAATAAATAGAATATAAAATTAATTAATTTATAAAATGCTGTTTAATCAATTAAATATATTTTTTAATTTATATAGGATAATAAATTATTATTAATATTATTTATGTTTTAAGTTTTTGAACTTCGTAAATGCATGCAAATCATGTGTTTAGATTTTTAAATAATAGAACTTCTTAGTCCTAATTTTTACTTTATACCTATAACCAAATTATCGAAATATTTTCTACAAGTTACAATAAAACTATCTATTTTGAAACTCACACAAAGATAATCTATGTTAAATTATTAAATATTTTATGTAAATATATAATTACTCAGATTTTGTTCTTTATTTTTATGTTTCAATATAATATTATATTTTATTCTAAATATTTGTTTTAAATTATTGATTTGAATATTATTAAACTATTATAGAAGCTGTTTTTCATCATATTTAATCCCGATTAAATTAATTTTATCATTAAATTTTAATTTAAAAAACGATTAACTAAACATAATCAATTAGGAATTGAAAATTGAATAATAGAAAAATTAAAAAATAATATCTACTAAGTAATTAATAAAAATGTTTTACTCTCAAGTCTTAATATTTATTTTGGTATAAAAACCAGGAACATCATTTGAGCTTTTGAATTAAATCAAAATTATAATATTATTTTGGTAGCTAATAACTTTAAATATTCATAGTTACATCTGCTGTAAAAAAGATAATTATATTTTATGTTTAACTTAACGTTCAAATATCAGGGTTTCACGTCATTTTGAACCTCTATGATCTGTGAATGAAACATTTACTTCTTAGATATTAGAATGCTGCAGAGTTAATTTTTTAAAAATCACATTTACCAAGAAAAGTGATTACTTGATCTACAGTTTTTTTTTTTTTTTTTTATTTAATTACAAATTATTTGTCAAAGCAGATAAACAATATTTTGGTTATAGATTTTTTTTTTTTTTTTTAATGATTTATCACAAAAAGCTTGAAACTGTTTTATATTTTATTTAAAAAATAACTAAATATATTCACTAATAGATACATATTTTTTTCAACATTTTATTCCGTTTTCAAATTTATTAAAGTGATGTTTCAGATTTGTTAAAATAATAACGACATTGTATGACAACTGTCAAGACAAGATATACTTATATTGTAGGTATAATACCTGTGTGAAAGTGAACAATATTAAACAATAATAATCATATTTCAGTGATGTATTCTCTTGCTAGTGATTTTATTTTACAATGCTTACTGAGTATAAACACATATATTATAAACACATGGTCTTATTCATTTTATCGCAATTAAATTACTGACATTTCTCGAGTATTCAAACGTCAAGTATAATAATTTAATTACAGTTTAAATAATGTTGCGCCTACCACAAATAAAACATTATTGTTACAATAATATTATAATAGTTCTACTATATTATTATATTATAATACTTAGAATAACCTCATTTGTGCGCAAGCCATGGCTGGGTGCTAAGTAGTGATGGGTGTTTTCAATTTCACATAATATACAAAACGCTCAACCGAGCAGAAGGGAATATAAAATATCATAATATACAAATATAATATTGAGGTGTATTGTAATGTATACTAACTAAAATGCATCCTTGTTCCATTAAACCAACGGAACATGTTAGACATGTACACTGTAACCATGTTTTGTGTACATATGCGTAGCTATAATATAGCTGCGAGCTGTTAATAATGTATACATAATAATATAAATTTTAATGTTTATAAGAGTATAAGTATTATTATTACGCTGTTGACGGTTGTTGTATTTTATTATATAATGTATAATATTTGAATGGTGAATATTGAATGCAAATTATTTTACTGTGGGGGGGAGGAGTGCCACGATTGTGGTTTTTGAAGTCGATTCAGTTCATTAGTACACGCTCGTTAAGACTATATTATGTCAAATGTACTACTGTAGTGCACTACTATACGCAGGGCGGAAAAAAAGGATAGTCTCCCTTTTCTATTTCCCATAATTATAAATGTATATTTGAAAGTATTATTTTTTCTCAAAACAATTTTAATTTTATTAACGCAATACAAGTTTTATTGATGAGAAAAAATAACCATCACTACAAAAAAAATGTGTATTTAAGTATTGATATATGAGTATATGGCACAGTAAATATTTACCAAACAAATAAATGATGATCAGGGCCCAGAGATGCTTGATACCTAACCCAATTAATACAATTGTGATATTATATAATATTATGTTCATTGTCCTAGCTTATATTATCCATTTGAAAAAGACTTGACCAATTTATTTATATATACATTTTTTCTTGAAGATTCCAAAGAATGAATTTAAAAAAAAATGTATTATTCAACTTTTAGTTTTTATAAAACATTAATATGAATAATATAATATATATATATTAAACAGCAGGAAATTAAAAGAACTAGTATTGATTAAAAAAAAAAAACACTTTTTAAATCAATGGCATCAGGATGACCAGTAATTTTGATTAGAAAACTACTAGCAAGGTGAATAATAATAATAAAAAAAAAAAATAGAGAAAACTACACTGAAATGGATCCATATCAGCTGATCGACAAACGATACAGTTTTAGAAAAAAAATTAATCAACCTTGGATGTCCTAGGCTTTTAAAAAAGACATGAACATAGTTCAGTAAACTGTATAAAAAATGAGTACTGTTACTCCACAAGACTTATGAAAAATATTGATAGTTTTCTAAACCAGGAATGCGGAATCTATATTAGCATGAGTTATATAAACAGCTAATAAACAGCTGTTATATTATACAGTATCAATATAAAATGGCGTATTCAAGCGCGACATTGACAATATTCAATTCCTCAAATACGCACTGAGTCACGATGACAGAAAGTACTTAAAAAATGGTATCAAAACAGACGTACATTTATTAAAGGAAGAGCACTGCAGAGGTAACAAAAATTGCCATCATAATATGTCAACATATTATGTATTATTTAGGCCAGCGTTTCTCAACCTTTTTAGTGTCACACCCCTAAAATAGGTATAAAATATTGTCAATCACTCGTGACCCTCCCCCAATCTATATTAAGTACAAATTTGAACTGTAAAAATATCAAATCATTAGTCGATTAAATCAAACGAAATATACCATTTCAATTTTCGATTTATAAATACCACGTGTAGTAATTTAAACTTGTCACCTGTAAAATAGTTTTTGTTTGTTCGATAAACAGTTTTAAATAAATACATTCATTTCTTAAATCGGAGTTTTATTGTTTTTGACTACGTGACCAATTGTTAAGGTGATAGCGACCCGCTAAGTTTAAAAACGTTTGTTTGGGCTATTTAAGCAAAACGGAGTAGATAATACGATTTTAGACAATTAGACTTAGTGATTACGTTTAATCATAGATTGAATTTTCATTTTCATTTAGATACAATACATTATAACATAGGTACATAATGAAAAAAATGTTTAATCAATTTAAATTAGAAACTAATATTAATTCCTAACCTTTATGAGGTTAACTATTATAGAATATGAAATCGTTGTATGGGTTTTATATACTTCCTTCGATAAAAACTAAATTAAACGTATTCAGAAAAAATGTGCATTTACGTATGCAGGTTTTGTTTTAAATGTTGATCATCTTCTCGTGATTATTATCCTGTTATAAGACGGCTGCGGCTTAGTTTAGTTTAAGTACTCTAATTGGTAGATGGCAAGCTAGTTAATTAAATTTTCTTAAGAAATTAGTTAATCAAAAAATTGACTCCACTGAAATACTTTCTTTTATTGACTTTAAAGTTGTATTCACTTATGTAGTTATGTCTGTCGCTCATATCTATTTTGTATACCTACCTAAATTCAACACGAATTATTTAGAGAACCAACCAATAAATTATGATGATGCATATGGTGAATAGCGATCTATCATATTTTTAGTACCTACTTTTTTTTATTATCTATTATTATTATTATTAATAATAACTATAAAATATTATTTACGTATATTTATTATATGTATATTATATTTATATTATTTAGAGACATTAAGAACATTTGGAACTTATATTTTGCAAAGTGATAAAGATAATTTTCGAATATGTTTATTAAAATACTCTACTATATGATTTATTTGGAATAATTCAAAAATCATACACGTAAAACCTAGCCACTTGTAAAGTCAGGGATCAGCAGAAAAGACAAACCGAGATGCAGAATATATTCTGAGGAGTACTTGATTACAAGATAATAAAAGTAAAAAATAGAAGAAAGGGTTACATTTTTGTACAGATGATGAAAAATAGATCACTACACCGTGTTTTGAAATTTAGCCTATACAAAATAACGTATAGAACCTATGCTATATTGTGTTAAATATATCGATACTTCAGTAATGTGTAATACCTAATTAACATATAGAAGAAGTTTTATAAAAAGCATTAAGCTCTGTGAATATAAAATATCAAGATAATTTGCAACCTAGTAAAATGTGCTAGTGTTTCGTAAATCTTTTTAACATTATTATTATTTTAATACATACTATGAATTTTAATGTTATAAAATGACATAAGATCAAACGGTTACTCAGAAAAAAAAGATGAATAGACAAGAAAAAACAAGAATTAGTACTCCATCAAATACATTTCATTCTTGGCCCGTGACATGATAAACTCTAATTTCACAATATTCGAGATTATATTTTTATTGTAAACAGGCAGTGGTAAGTTTCTCTAGATTAAAAAGTTAGGAAACACTTGTCAAATTTGGTAAGGACGTAAGGTGTTAGTGTTATTTAAGCACTGTCACTTTATTGACTGATTCAAAATATTATTATAAATTATAATATAATTTATATTATTATTTTATAATAAAAGTAGAAGACTAAATACTTCAATGTTTTGATAGTAAAGATTTAGATACCTACATAATTATTTTTGGTATTATTATGTATGGTTGGTAATAATTGAAATAATACATATCAGCTTTTGATTTTTTTAATTGTTTACAATTGTTATAAAATTGTATAATTAAAGCATTATTTCGACAAGTTATGCAGTACACAAACACAAAAAAAAAAAACAAAGACAACACACATCATTGTAAAATCAATACATTCATCACTTCATTAAGAATCTAAATTAATAAAAACAATGACATATTTGATATTAGGTATATTGAATTTATATTGTTTATACGTTTCGAATGTTGTTAGCTATTATCTTAAAATTTAAAAATCCAGCACATCATTAATATTGTTATATTATGTTATGTATATCGTGTGTAAATATATTTTCCTATAATACTGTAGTGAATATGATAAAGTGGTTTGAAAAAACACATAATATTGATAGTTTGATAGTTAGGTATCATAAACATTGTACTTCATATTACATACTTTCTCAATATTTATCAATAGTCTTCGTATTTCTCCAAACCTCTAGTTATTTGAACGTATAATATTTTATTTTATACTAATTGTTAGGTACAAACTCAAGTTCATAAATTTATAGTTATATAATATAATTATATCTATCAAAGTAAAGTAGAACAAAAAATTACCAATGAAATTGTTGAGCTTTTCAATAAGGATGAGAATTGCAATATTTTCGATGAAATTATTAGGTACTTTTTTTTTTTTTTTTTTAAAAAAAACAATAATTATTATTATTATTAATTACAAGTTATTAAATAATGTAAATAATTTATTCAAGAAATAATATCGGTATTTATATTATACCTATTATCATTGATTTTAGAATAAACAGATAAGCCATGCTGTATAAAATATCGGGGACTATTCCGCGCCGTCAGCCGCTATAAGGCGCTGTAGTAGTCGGCCGTCAATAGG
>VUJU01005553.1:1807-13375 GCA_009835225.1 Aphis craccivora
TTAACATATGTACAACCACATAAGACTTTACATTCAGAAAGATTGGTATCTCTAATATCAATATTTAATGATGTCCCTAGAATTGTATCTTTTTATAATGCAGAAGAATTGCAAAATATTGATAATCAGTGGAGAAAGTTAGAAAACTTTGAACTTAGTGATACTGTGAAAGCGTTAGATGACACAGAAGACTTTTGGGTTTCTCTGTATCAATTACAAATTGATGGTGAATATCCATTCAAATGTGTTTCTGAATTTATTTTAAGAACTCTTAGTTTACCACATTCATCTGCGGACTGTGAACGAGTTTTTTCAAAGGTGAATTTAATAAAAACTAAAATGAGAAATAAACTTGGACTTGAGTCCATGAATGGTCTTCTGCTATCCAGTCAGTGTATGAAAGAAACATCATGCATTGATTTTGAACCAACAAAAAATATGATTGATTCCATGAACCTATCAATGTACGAAAAGGAGGATGTTAATATAAAGAACAGATCGGACATAGATGAAAATAACGAAGAAAATAATATGAGTTTGTTTTTAGTGTAAGTCATACACAATGTAAAAAATAAATAAGTTAATGCTATTGTAAAAAGGGTATCTAATAGTATATCCTATTGTTTCATGTTTATAAAATTATAACAATGTTCACATAATATAAAAGTGTTTCTATAATTAAATAACATATTTTGTTTATTAGTTAGGTACCTATATGTTCTAACTATTGAATATTTTGTTAATAAAAATAATTATGTGTTTTAAAGAAATTACCAAAAACATTAATGTATGAGTTGTTACTTGTTGCGTGCAGTTAGCAAGCAATTGCACAATTGTGTATTTGTGTTTTTATTTGTGGGATACACATCAGAGATTCGACGATTGCTACCATAGAGTAATATAGAGAGGCCGTTCCCAATATCTTTCTGTACAACAGATTGAAGTGCAAACGGGGTCTATTTTACGGTACCATTACTTTTGAAGAAAAAAAATATTGTACAATAATTGGTACGATTATATTATGTCATCGTCATCTGTACCCATAGACCTATTTATAGGTCTATGGCTGTACCATGACAAAAACTTTGTCTTGTGACTAATTGTATGTTACGATTTGGAATTTGAGCCTTTGCCCTTTTGATTTTTATTTAAATATTTTGCCATTGTTCTGCCTAGCTAACATGCCTAGCTGTATTATTTGTGGGAGAATAGAGAATAAAATCTCCAAGGAATCAAATATAACTTTTCACAAGTATGATTTTAAAAATTAATCTTGATTTTAAAAAAGGATTTGTAAATAGGTACTTCAACAATATTTGTTCTATTATAGATTTCCATCTAAAGAAAGTGAATAAAAATTAATAAACAATAAAAATATTAATTAACAATATTTGTTCTATTATAGATTTCCATCTAAAGAAAGTGAATAAAAATTAATCTTGATTTTAAAAAAGAATTTGTAAATAGGTACTTCAACAATATTTGTTCTATTATAGATTTCCATCTAAAGAAAGTGAATATCTAAAATGGTACACATTTTTATTTGAAAATGCTTTAAGTCCTGAACATGAAAAAAAGAAAAGTTTGGTTTGTTCCCTTCATTTTGAAGCATCATGTTTTGTGTTGGACAAAAGCAGGAAATTGTTGAAGAAAAATAGTTGTCCATCAATAATTGTTAACACGTTGACGGACACTCAGAAATAACATTTTGTTCTACAGCCATACTTTAAAATGTCACTTTTTCATTACTGCTATAGCAGTAATGCCTTCATACGCCTAAATTTTGATGTACATATGCCTAAATCATTTAATTACTGCTATAGCAGTATTGTAATTTTTTATTAAGTTTTTCGATTTTTGCCCTTTATTTTTATCAAAACATGTCAAAATAAATCTTTAATTTAATTACATTAGTACTTTGTTGATATGATAAATAATAAAATGATACATTTTTTTCGATTTTTACCCTTTATTTTTATCAAAACATGTAAAAATAAATCTTAATAATTACATTAGTACTTTGTTAATATCGAGGTTAATATGATAAATAAAAAAATAGTACATTAAACTTAATAAAATAACATTACACTCTGGTTTAGTAGTTCTAAAAACAAAAATTTAAAAATTTAAATATTAGATTATTATTTCGAGGAATGGTACATTTCAAAACATTTTCCTGGACATAATGGAACAACACATTGTTTACATTGCAGATATGTTTGTCTTCTGCGTTTGATGTTCAAGCTGTAACAATATAGACAATTTTTATAATATTTTTTTCTTTTGTAACCCGGTGGAATTGGTATATTCTCTTAAAAATGAGAACTGTCAGCAATGTTTGTAGGTTTTTTTCTTCGTTTTTTATTTTTATTTGCTGTACAAATTTGATAACTTGTAATATTTGGAGGCAGTGAAATTAAATCCTTGATTATCATGTCCCTAAAATCCTTGAAATTTGTATTTTCATCATTAAATTTTTTTTTGTATATATAATAAGTGTTCCATACAGCAAGGTCTAATAAATGAAGTATAACTTTCTTATACCATTTACATGTTTTTTCTGGGTGAACTGTAATAGCTAACCATTTGGTCACATCTATCAACTCCACTCATTTTTTCATTATAGTTTACAATTTCTATAGGTTTTAACTTTTGTTGCCCATATTTATTGGTTGATGTGACGATTTGTGGATGATATTTGGTAGTGATAATTGTGACGTCACGTTTGTCTTTCCATTTTGAAATGTAAATTTCATTTTTTCTCTGCCATACGTGATCACCCTTTTTCAATTTCTTTTTTGTTACCTCTTTAGGATTTCCTTTCCTATTTAGAATTTGTTGACGGCAATAAATAATTATTTTTACCCTTATAAACTTCAATATTTAACACGTATCCATTAGGATCACATAGTTCAAAAAACTTTATCCCATATTTTGCCTTCTTGCCCTTTATATATTTCCTAAAGCTTAATCTTCCGCGATGTAACACTAGTGACTCGTCTAAAGATAAATCTTCTCCCGGGTAAAATGCTTTTTGAAAATTTGCAATTAGTATTTTGAACAGTGGATTTAATTTGCTCATTTGGCCAGTATCTGTGGATAGACCTGAATATTCAACGCTGAAGTACGCGAGAAGCTGTTGAAAACGTCGCCCTGACATGGTGTATTTTATTATAGGGTGATAATATAATGGATTATTTGAGAAAATATCCCGCAATGATGGAAATTTTAATGAACCCATAAGCATACACATTCCAAGAAATTTTTTTATTTCTTCTGGGTCAGTTTCAGTAAATTTAGATTTACGAGAATAATGACTATTGACTATTACGATTGACTTACGAGTAAGTGAACTTTGTAAAGTAATACTCAATAAACCTATAATATTTAATTTTTAATTACCTACATAAATGATTTTTAATACTATTGTCATGTATTGTTTTAGGCAAAACAATTCTATCCTGAAACCTTGACGACAGTATCTTTACCCTGTGATGTACCAAAACCAAATAGTTCTTCAAACATTTTAAGTTTTGATCGAACTTTGGTTAAGGTTAGTATTTGTTTATGCATTAAGTATATCTGATAATTTATAATAGATATATAATTATATATATAATTCATATATTTATGAATATACTATTTATTATATTCAACAATGTTGTATTAATGCATACTATGTTTAAACTAGGAAACATACAATAGGAAGTATACAATTTATTATAAATTTATTTATTGAATTTTAACAAAAATGAATAATAATTTTAGAATAAAAATATTTATGTTATTTATTGATAAGTAACCTGTTTTTTTTCAGTTGTCTTGTACCACTACTACTATGGAAGGTGTTTTACCTTTAGATAAACCGATCCCAGCTGAAGTATTAAGTGGAAATATTCCTAAGCCATCTAAAACATTCAACAAAGCATCGGTAGTATTAACAAAATGTGTTGATTTATATTACAATTATTATTTTAGAATTAATATTGTTAAAATTAATTTTGGTTTTACAGTTGTCTTATAGTAACAATAGCATGGAAAGTGAGTCACTGTTGGATGAGTCATATACATCTTCATTAGTAGCTGCCAGTAAAGTGACTAAAGGCGATACCCCACGACGGCTGTTCTTAAAGCGTGGTATTCGAACACTATCTACAGAAGTCTCTATAAAAAATAAAAAGTTAAAGAGCCTCCTACAAACTGTAAGACGACAAAAAAAGAAAATAGCTTCCTTAGAGTTTATCATTAATGAACTCAAAAATAAAAATCTCATTAATGAAGACAGTAGTCTTTCATTATTCGAGTCTTTTGGTAAGCATAAAGACCTTATTACCAATTGGAACAAAAAGAATTTGGGAAAAAAAATTGAAAAAAAATATAGTCCTACTGTCAGACAGTTTGCTTTGTCGCTTCATTTTTTTTCAGTAAAAGCATATCAATATGTACGCAAACAATTTAATACTATACTTCCACATCCTCGCACACTAAGTAAGTGGTACAGGCATGTTAATGCAGAGCCAGGATTTACTGATGAATCACTCAAACTATTATCATTGAAAGTGAAAAATTCACCTCATCCAATTTTTGTTGCTTTGGTAGTTGATGAAATGGCTATACGGCAACATTTAGAATATGATGGAAGTAATTATTATGGTAGAGTAGACATGGGAATGGGAATGAACAGCGATAGCTTAGAAATAGCAAAGGAATCTTTGGTTTTTTTAGTAGTTTCAGTAAATGAAAATTGGAAATTGCCTATTGGTTATTTCTTGGCTAAGAGCTTAAATAGCGAACAAAAAGTTGGACTAATTCGACATGCTATACATGAATTAAATAAAACTGGTGTTAAAACTATAAGCTTAACTTTTGATGGATGCTCAAGTAATGTAACTGCTGCACAGCTTTTGGGTTGTAATTATGATATTAATGATTTAAAAATTGCTTTTCCTTCTGGCTTTACAAACAATGAAAATATTGTAACGCTTTTTGATCCTGCGCATATGATTAAGTTGGTTAGAAATACATTTGGTGAGAAGAAGACATTTTTAAATTTTGAAAACAATGAAATTAATTTTGAGTATGTCCAAAATTTATGTTTTTTGCAGGAGAAGGAAGGGTGCCATCTTGCTAATAAATTAAGAAAGCAACATATTTTTTACTTTAAACAGAAGATGAAAGTAAAACTAGCGACACAGTTACTTAGCCAATCTGTGGCAGATGCGTTGAGGTTTTGTAAAGACAAACTTAAAATTGATGAATTTCATAATGTTGGTGCTACAATTACTTTCATTGAAATGTTTAATCGTGGATTTGACATTTTAAATTCAAGATCTATTAATTGTATTGGGTACAAAAAAGCACTCTGCAAAGAAAATGTGAAAGAAATTAATTTATTTACCAAACAAATAACTCAATATATAAAAGGCCTGAAAGTTCAAGATAAAGACGGAATTTATGTGCCCGTCCTACAGTCCAATCGTAAAACTGGATTTATCGGTTTTATTGTGTGTTTGAACAGTTTACTACATCTGTATGATACGCTCATTGAACCTGGTAAATTAGAATATATAAAAATGTATAAGTTGAGCCAGGATCATCTGGAATTATTTTTTTGTAGCATTCGATCGCACGGTGGATACAACAATAATCCTACTGTAAGACAATTTCGTTCAGCATATCGAAAATTAGTTATTCAAACAAATAATGTTCAAAACTTTAATACTGGAAACTGCTTACCATTAGAAGATATAGACATTTTACATTATTCCAGCTCTGATCCAATCTCAACATTAAATAACAATTCTTCTGGTTATAATGCAGATGTTATTGTTCAAGAAGAAAATTTGCAAAATATAAATTCTTTTATTATGGACCACGATTACATTGCAGTTAATAGTGATTATTCTTTAAGCAATTTTGCAAAAGAAATAACTATTTATATACCTGGCTTTGTAGTTTATAAACTCACTAATATTTTGAAATGTGATGTTTGCAAAGATGCCTTGTGTGCTACGGATAAAAATTGTTTTTTAAATTCTTTAATATCTATAAAAAATAAAGGAGGTAATAATGGCGGTTTGATTTACCCTAGTGAAGATGTTATTGATGTTTGTTTCATAACTGAAAAAATACTGAAAAGTTTTGATTATACAAATAAAGCTGTGAACAAATTAAAAATACAATCCGAAGTTCTTGATCATTATCTACACAGTTCAAATATATTCAAAACATTAAAATCTCATAATAGCGAAACAAGAAGTACATTTACCGATCATATTACTCTATTAATTAAATCCATAGCATCAACTTATATAAACTTAAAAATTAACAACAATTTAAAATCCCACAATGAAACTCGTTCAATCAGAATGTGGTACAATAAACTCACCATTTTTAAAGGTCAATAATATCAAAATTGTGGTATAATACTGTTATTATTTATTTTTAGGTATATTATACTTTTTAAATGTATTGTTATGTAACTAGTCAAGTTGACCAAATACTATTATTAATTACTATATTATTTTATTTTGTATTAGGTATATCAGAGTTTGTGGTGTTTAAACTTATTGCACTGTTTTTAGTGTAAATATGTAATTATAATGCTATGTACTTCAAACATTTTCCTTTCATTAAATTGGATTCATTCAAATTCATTATAAAATGTACTATTGTTTTGATGTAACACAAACAAATATAATTGTCTTAAAACTTCAATACACTTGAACTAAGTTATATCAAATACGTATATTATATTTAAACATTTCAATATAATTAAAAGGAAAGTATAATAATATACACATTTAGAACCTTTAAATATAGTAAGCATAGAGTAATGGTTAAAAGTGAAGAATTTAAAATTATATAGAATTACCTTTAGGATTATTAAAATTTAAAATTTATAATAATTATTTGATAATATAGTGATACTTGATAGTATCACATAGGAATTATTATTTTAGCACTGATAGCATATTACAGTACAGGTAACCGATGAACCAAATATTTTACAATATTCTTTTTTCCAGAAGTATGTACACTGTAAAATAGACCCACTTTGCGCTTCAATATTCAGATGGAACGGCCTCTCTATATTACTCTATGATTGCTACATAATATACAATGTACAATATGAAAATATTAAATTTTATTACCATGTACGGGTTATGTATAGGAATATAAATATTACACAACAACTGCGTACTTTTAGGTTTTATTTTATAAATTTTGAAACAACTTTTTAACAAAAATTTTATGTTAACTAAAAGTTAAAATTACAAAAACTATATGAAGTGTGTGGAGTTTACATTGTAGACCAAGCGTTATTTTACGCAGTGTCGCCAATGTCCCCATACTACTCCCCTCCGAGAGACGGAGTCGGTTATAATAACAATTTAACAAATGATAACAATATTTACAAACAGTAAAATATTAATATTAACAATATAACAATTTTTTGAAATTAATTACTTTATCAAATAACAATAGTACAGTCTTTCGGTTTGCAAATAATATTAGTAATTTAAACACTACTATTTGTGTTTTAGGAACTAGTTTCAAATTTTACAGATTTACTATGTTTTAATTTTACCATTGCTGTATAGGAGTGGTCATGTTGAACTGTGTCGTCTTGAAGTAGGAACGCAGGTTTCAGTCTATCGATAGATATGTTCTTCGTGTTTCCGTTGATACTGACGTTAAAGTATTTTTCTTCTCTGCTAACGACTTTGAAAGGTCCATCATACGGTGTTTGTAATGGTCTTCTTACAGCGTCATGTCTTACAAAGACATGAGTTGCTGTTCTTAATTCTGGTGCCACAAATGGTTTATTTCTATATTTGTGTGTTTCTGGTGCTGGTGTTAATTGATTAAATTTTTCTTTCAATTGCGTTACAAGTGTTTGAGGAAGAACATTTACTGAATTGTCCTCTTCAAAAAAATCTCCAGGTAAGCGCAATGTCTGCCCATACACCATTTCTGCTGGAGTTATGTTAGACTCACCTTTTAATGCACATCGTAATCCTAATAGTATTATTGGCAAAATGCTTACCCAATCTGACTTCTCATAAGCCATTATTGTTTGTTTGAGTGTTCTATGAAAGCGTTCGATCTTCCCATTTGTCTGTGGGTGGTAAGGGGTTGTACGTGCACGATGGATGCCTAATGTATTGTTGAATGCTGAGAACAGTTGACTTTCAAATTGTTTACCTTGGTCTGTGATTATTTTTTCAGGTATTCCAAATCTAGATATCCATGTGTTGAAAAAGGCTTCAGCCACTGTTTCTGTTGACATATCTGGTAACGGAATGACTTCTGTCCAACTGGTACATCTATCAATACACGTTAAGCAATATCTGTTGCCTTTTACTAATGGTAACGGTCCTATGAGATCAATGTGAACATGTCGGAACCTCACTGCTGGTATATCTAACTTCTGAAAGGGGCTTCGAGTGTGACGTTGTACTTTCGCTTTTTGACATTGAATACAACATTTAGCCCATTTAACACAGTCTTTTCGCATAGATGGCCATACATATTTTGATGCTACTAGTTTACTTGACTGACGTTGTCCTGGGTGTGTCAAGTTGTGTACAGCTTTGAATACTGCTTTTCTGAAATTAACTGGTATATATGGTCGTATATTGTTAGTAGATGTGTCACAATAAATAAATGTATTATTTGCACCATGTTTTAATTTTTTTAGTACTAAACCTGTGTTTGCTGTCAATAGATGTTGTAGTTCTGGATCACTTTCTTGATGTAGTTGCAATAACTCATAATCTATGATGTTTGGAAAATCTATAGCTTCAATTCTGGACAAAAAATCTGCTGCTATATTTTCTTTGCCTGCTATATATTCAATATTCGTTGAAAATTGACCAATATAATCAAGTTGTCTTACTTGTCTGGGTGAAACTTTGGATGATTTCTGTTCAAATGCTGTTATAAGTGGTTTATGATCTGTGTAAATGGTGAATGTTTGACCTTCAAGCATAAATTTAAAATGTTTAACAGCTGTGTAAATGGCCAACAATTCCCTGTCATAAGTGCTGTAATTCTTTTGAGCTTTAGATAGTTGCTTGGAAAAATATGCAATTGGTGCCCAACTGTTGTTCGTTTCTCTTTGCTCTAGTACTGCTCCTATAGCATTGTCGGATGCATCTGTAGTTAATGCGATTATGGCATTGCTCCTTGGGTGTGTGAGTAAGGTAACATCTGCCAGTTCTGTTTTGCACCGTATAAATGCCTCTTCTGTTTCTTCAGTCCACTGGATTGGTCTTTTGTCATTCTTAGATGTATGTTTTAAATAGTTGTTCAATATTCCTTGATTTTTAGCTGCTCCAGGAATCCATCTTCTATAAAATCATTCCTAAGAATCTGCGAAGCTCTTTGACTGTTTTGGGTGGTTTGAAATCTTGTATGACTGCTATTCTTTCCTTATCTGGTAATGTTCCTCTTTCTGATATGTTGTAGCCCAAAAATTTAACAGATTTCTCACCGATTGTACTTTTTTGTAAATTTATAGTTAAACCATATTTTTGAAGGCGTTGAAACACAAGGAGTAGGTGTTCCTTATGTTCTTCTTCATTGCTTGATGCTATGAGTATGTCATCAATATATACGAAACAAAAGTTTAGGCCTGTAAAAACTTCATTTATGAACCGTTGAAAGGATTGAGCTGCATTCTTAAGTCCAAAACTCATCCTAACAAATTCACATAATCCAAAAGGAGTTATTATGGCTGTCTTTGGAACATGTTCTGGATGTATAGGTATTTGATGATAGGCTCTTTTGAGATCCAAGGTTGAAAAGATAGTTTTACCTGCTAACATGTGGCTGAAATCTTGAATGTGTGCAATCGGATAACGGTCTTCGATTGTGATTCCATTTAGACGCCTGTAGTCGCCACAAGGTCTCCATTCATTTGCTCCCTTCTTCCTTACTAGTTGGAGTGGTGATGCCCATGGACTTTTTGATGGTCTACATATGCCCATTTCTATCATAGACTCAAATTCCTTTTTAGCTATACTTAATTTCTCAGGTGACAGCCGTCTAGGTTTTTCAAACACTGGAGGTCCTTTAGTTTCAATATAATGTACAGTATGATGTGCACAACTTGAAATAAAAGACTGCGCTGCAATAACACTTGGAAACTGTTTTATTATGTCTACAAATTTTTGTTCTGATGTATAAGTTTTAATAGAACCTATTGCATGGTGTGATTCGATACATGAGGTAGATAAATTAGTAATTTTATCTATTAACTTCTTGTTGCGAATATTGACCATAAGATTAAAATGATACAAAAAATCAGCGCCTATTATTACTTTGCTTACTGGTGCTTTAATAAATTCCCATTTAAATGTCCGCCTTAATTTAAGATCAACAGTTAAAATTGTCTTACCATATGTATTGATGACCGTGTTGTTTGCTGCGAACAATTTGAGGTCGGTAGCGCCGCTCTGTTTAGCACTACATGGAATAATCGAAACATCTGATCCAGTGTCAATAAGAAACTGTTGACCAGATACTTTATCTGATATAATAAGACGATGGCTGATATTACTGTTATTTACATTATGGCAGTCTGGAATCAGTGTATCTAATGCTGCCTTAGTAGATACGATTTCTAGTTTTCCGATTTAGTTTTAAAGGTATTATAATGTTTGCATGGTTCTACACACTTTTTTGCCTTGTGCTTAAAATTGGTGTGGTAAAAACATAATCCGTCTTTTGCTGGTCCCCAAATCTTGAAACCTGAGCGAGATCTGGACCTGGAACTTGTTCTCTGTTGATCTTGATCTTTCCTAGAATTGCGTTCTAACTTAAGTTCTGCTACATCTTTGATCAACTGTTGCAATAGCTCCGTTGTCGGATCACTTGCTACTGCTGCAACAACGCGTGGTTCTCCAATTTCTCCGATTTTGTCAGCCAACTTTGAGAGTTCTTCCACAGTGCCACTTGTGACAGCGAGACAGGATTGCATAGCGATTGGAAGATGTTGTAACCATAAGGATTTCAATAATTCCGAACTCAAAGCTACTCCTCCTAGACGTTGCATTTCATTTAGTAATGTAGATGGTTTTCTGTCACCAAGTTCTACTTCGCTCAGTAGTTTTCTTAATTTTTTCTCTTCGCTATCTGTGTAAATACTGACTAACCGTGCCTTAAGCGTGTCATATTTATTGTTAACCGGTGGTGTTTGTATTATGTCAGATACTTGAGTTAGTATTTCAGTATCAACGGCAGTTATGACATGGTAAAATTTTGTAGTATCATTGTTAATTCCGCCAAGTACAAATTGTGCCTCTGTCTGTGCAAACCAAATGTTTGGATCACCTTTCCAAAATGGTGGCGTTTTTATTGCGACACGGTTGACGTTTATGTTTGCTGTTGAGTCAGCCGAGTTTGGTTGGTTCGCCATGTCTGTACTCTACGGCTGTCGTCGTAAGTCACCAATTGTACGGGTTATGTATAGGAATATAAATATTACACAACAACTGCGTACTTTTAGGTTTTATTTTATAAATTTTGAAACAACTTTTTAACAAAAATTTTATGTTAACT